>OU342743.1:536827828-536941618 GCA_910589775.1 Avena eriantha | reverse complement strand
TTGAGTAATTGCATGTTTGTTCTTATACCTAAAAACCACAAACCCACCACTAGAGTCATTCAGTGTGTTTCTTTTCCACAAAACACACATGGATCCACTAGACTCATTGCATGTGTGTTCTTTTCCACAAACAACTTATGGATCAACCAGTGGTCATTGCATGTGTGTGCTTTTCACAAACCACATGTGGACCCACTAGAGTCATGCATGTGTGTTCTTATACGAAAACTAGCACTAGAGTCCATGCATGTGTGTTTCTATCCACAAACCACACATGGATCCACCACTAGAGTCATTGCAGTGTGTTCTTTCCACAAACCACGCATGGATCCATTACTGTCATTGCATGTGTGTTATTTCCAAGAACCACACATGGATCAAGCACTTGAGTCATTGGATGTGTGTTATTTCCACAAACCACACATGGATCCATTTGAGTCATTTCATGCTTGTTATTATACTAAAACTAGCACTGCCCCTAATGGATCCACCATTAGACCGAGTCTTCTAGAAGGCATGCCATAACAAAGTTGTTCTTCTTGACGATTGTTACATACCGTTCGATTGGGGCGCTTGGACGATTGGGATGGTCTTCGCGAGAGCGATCCTCGCGTAGGCTGTTCTGCGGCATGATTGGGCACGCTTGCTCTGGACAAACTGGCATGTTGAGAGTGTTACGACTCACAAGTTCAGTGGGCCATATCCCAGTGTCACGTCCCCGTTACTTCTCTTCCTCCCCGTACTTCTCTTCCTTCCCCTCAAAGCCACTTTCCCCACTTCTCTTCCATCCTGCCGTAGCCGCAAGCCGACGACATCCGCCAATTCTCCGGTTTCTACCTTCATGGTAAGAAATCATTTTACAAGCTTTTGAACTTATCCTACACATTCTTGCTATTCGCCAATCTAACTGCTGATCTTTTTTCCAATTTCTCGACGAACTTCAGATGTGGCAGATGTGGGAGCCCAAGAATCTGGAGATCCCCGCGCGCAACTTCGCAGCGGCGTTCCCGCTCGTGTGCTCCCACCCAAGATGCTTTCGCCATTACTCCTACCGCGAGGCCCGCTCCACGAGCTCGCATGCCCGCACGACATGTGCGCCTGCACGGAGCCGGGCTGCAACTACACCGGCCCACCGACAGAGCTCGTCCTCCACCTTGCAGATGGGCACTTGATCAAAGTGATTAGGATCTCGTACGGGAAAGCCCAACTTCTTCAAGAGCAGGTGTCGTTCACTGACTGGGCACGCCGCCTGCTAATTTTCTAGGGGAGAACGACTCTGTTTTCGTCCTGACCATCACCGCCGGTGTTCCGGGAACCAGAGTCGGGCCCATCGTCATGGGTGCCGTATGCGTTAGGTCGGTCTCGTGCGCCTGGCCTGTATACACGGTGCGCATGTGAGCGAACGCCCAGCCGCCGTCCTCGGATAGCATTCTTGTGCTAGCCGAGGTGCTGAGCTGGCCGACACCGCGGGAGTTGAGTATGTGGACCTAAGGTCGATCTTATGCGTGCCATATCAGTACCTTGTCGGTGCTGGACCGAACAGGCAGATGCATTTCTACATTTGTATCGAGAAGACCGACAGGAAAATGTAGTACTTGTGCCGTCGTTACTGTTAGACTTAAGCGATGCTTCTTAGGTGCTTAGAGCATACGTGTTGTGCGAATGTACCCCAGTTGTAGTTTTTAGTACTCCTTAATACTTCGACGAGTTATTATATTGGTCCAATCAGCTTGCTGTTGTCACGTTGCAAAGTCCGCTTGCTCTGGACAGACCGGCAATACTGTGTGCTCCCGCTCCCGCATGTCAGTGTCACGTGTTCCGAGGACCCACCTGCCAGTTTCATTCCCCTCGAAGCCACTATCCCAACTTCTCTTCCATCCTGCCACTCCTGTCCGATGGTTGTAATCTGATGATTTTCGTTGGATTTTTTACAAGTAATCTACACTGATAATGCAACATGCAAATGGCGCAGACACAATTTCTAAAGTGGAAGCACTCACATGCTGCTATTGCACATATTTCTCAATATAGCTCGACAAACACATTACGATAATTGTACTCGCATTAAACACAACCGAAATTGCAACCATCCTAAACAACATCTAAA
Organism: Avena eriantha; assembly: GCA_910589775.1. Taxonomy (NCBI): domain Eukaryota; kingdom Viridiplantae; phylum Streptophyta; class Magnoliopsida; order Poales; family Poaceae; genus Avena; species Avena eriantha. The sequence goes on along the minus strand of OU342743.1, from coordinate 536,939,511 downwards.
CCCACATCACACAGCTGTCATCGGAGTCCACCTCGATTGGTGACACCGCCGTGCCCTTCCCGGTGACATCCACTCCCGCCCATGGCTTGCCCTTCGCCAAGGAGGCAATGGTGTTTTGCACAGCTTCGTCCCCGTCGTCCTCCACATCGGAAAGGTACCAAAAAATTTCGTCCAATGCGTGCGACAGGGCTTTTGAACCACGAAAGTGCGAGTTTTTTTGACAAGTCCACACGCTAGGTCCCCCACCTGTCAGCCGAATGTGGACGGTAGGATTCTGCCCGAGTTATTAAGTAGGGATAAATCACGCTTCACCACTACCCTGACATCCAAAGGCTCCTCTTTCCACTGCCCTCTCTCCCCTTTCTCATGGCTTGCAGCTCGTGCAGTTCGTCTCGGGCGGAATCAGGGTCGGCTCAACGCCGTCAGGCGGGTGCCCCCATCAGGTACCAGAGGGCGCCCTACGATTACTACCCCGATATGCTGTGTTTGTGTGGTGAGAAGATGCCGAGATGGATTTCGTGGACCGACGAAAATACTGCAGGAAAATTCAGCAACTGCAGCATCAGAGCGGTAAGTTCCTACTGTAGGTACAATGGTAACCCGGATCTAGAAAGCGTAATGTAATTCTTTTTTTTGTTTCCTTCGATCTACTACGCAGGAAGGGAGGGGGACTGGCTGTGACAAGTTTGTGTGGATCGAAAAGCCACTGACAGGTTTTCACAGAGAGCTTGTTTAGGATCTGCGTGATGCTATGTGGGACAAGAAAGAGGAGATTCGTGCGATGGAGCGAGAGATCCGGGAGCTTCGCCAGGTGCAGGGGAGGCAGGGGCAGGGAGGTGGTGAGACAGACGGGCTCAGGCCAGATAGTGGACACAATTTCCTCATCATCTGGGCATTATCTATTGCATTTGCAGTTTATGTTGCCATGTCGTTGTCCAACAGCGGAAATAAGTTGCTGCTTCGTGGAGTGTAGCGGCCAGCTTAAGAAATTTTTTTCCAGCCTAGAAACTTATCATAAGTGTAATGCCAACAGCAGGGATTTATTAAGCGCCTATAAATAAATCATGTCTGTTCCACTAACACCCATCTATTTTGGAGAGGATTTAACCGCTCAGCTATCGCAATTGTTCAGATAGTAGTGGCACAGTCACAATTTTGGATTCAACTAGTGGCCTCGGCCGTATCAAATCCTATAGTCGCGATACATTTTACTCCGAGTACGGGAGGCAGATTGTTTCGCCCGACAAGTTCCACGCACACAGCTCCAGAGTTTAACCGAACTACATATATAGGTTCAAGTTCAATACATCATTAGGCTGCTACACTGCTAGCCCTCTTTCTCTGCTTGGGTGCCAACTTTCTTCCTCTTTCCTTCACGTCCACTGGCTTCTTCATCTCCTGCCTTCTTCCTCTTCCTGGGTGCCAATTTTCTTACCTTCACGTACCCTGCATCTCCAGGCCTAGGGAAGTGAGGCCAATCAGCACTAGAATCTTGTCCGGCAAAATCACTCCACTCGTTTTGGTTTTCTTCCCGTAGAAAAATCACTGAGTCGGCTGTCTTGTTTCTTACCTTGCGCTTCCTGTAAAAAAACAGTACATGAATTACTACCTTATATCTACAGACTATAAACAACTTTTTTGTGTGAATGTACCATCTCATACCTAGGTTTGGGAGCATTAAGGGGACATCCAGCTACTCTATGGCCTATAAGATGGTAGGTCTTGCATCTGTTTTTGCCCTTCTTTGTAGCATAGAAAGCCAAACCCTTCTTCTCGAGAAAATTCTTAAACCTATTCACCTGGGGTCTTCCTCTGCCCCTTTTTGTAACTGGCTGGCAAAGCTCGAAAGACAGTTGGACTTGAGGCCACTGAGATGGTCTGTACATGGCTCGACAGATCCAGCGTACACAACTCTGAACTTTTCCATAGAGTAGTAGTCTGACAAATACTGATCCAAATGTGGTAGAGTTCTTTTCTTCACCAAGAAGGCCAAGGCGTGGTCGCAAGGTTTCTCAGTATGCTACCACTCTAAGCAGGTGCATTCTCGCAGCTGGATGTTCACAACATCCCTTTTGCCACTCTTGGACATATCGACCACCTCACACCTTCTGCTGGTTGACGGGAGAACCTTAAAATGAGCAAGTCCTCGGCTTCTCTTGTGCAGTTGCTGTACAACTGGCGGTAACATATGTCCTCTAAGTCTCCTATTGATCTCTCTCCTCATATTTAACAGTTTCAGGATCATACCACGTATGATGTCCATCAAGATATGAACATGACACACTTTTATGTCCTTCACCCAGTTATTCAGGCATTCTGCAAGGTTGTTGTTTATGTAATCAACTTTGATGTCAGGGTTGAATTGACTCCTCTTCCATAGATGCGAATGATGGATGGCTAAGTACTCTGGAAGTTCAGGGGCTTCGGCAAAAATCTTGCTCATGAAATAATCGCTGCTACTAGGTTTGTAAACTCTAGCAGCAGGAAACATGTAACGAAATACGCTGCCTGCGTAGTGTGAGTACAAGTTGAGAATCATATGGGCATGACATTCTCTACCTTCAGCTCGCGGGAATACCTCCTTCACTGCATTCGTCAGCCCTTTGCATGCATCCGTGGATATAGCCAATGGATCCATGTGGCCTATTGATCTCCTGAGCTGCCTCATAAACCAGACCCAGTTTTCCTCCGTTTCTGTTTCAAACAGCCCGAATGCCATTGGGAACATCCAGTTGTGACCATCAAGTGCTGTGGCAGATGGCAGGAAGCCTTTCCATTTGCCAGTTAGGACAGTGCTGTCTACACTCAGAAACGGCCTACAGTCGTCCTTGAATCCGTCGATGCAAGGTTTAAGCGCCATGAAAAATCTTTTGAAATATATTTTACCACCTTCTGATTCGGTGTCAATCTCCACAACACTCCCCGGACACCTAGCTTGTACCTCCGCCTTGAAGTTGTACAGCATCCTGAAGCTATTGGTCCAATCCCCATGCAAGACCCCAGAGCTTTCTCTTTACATTTCCAAACCGTGTAATACAGAAGGACAATGTTGTATTTAGAACAGAGGCTAGTCTGAATATTCTCCGCGGTCTCCTTAGGGTTATCCTTTAGTATGGACATAGATTGCATAGCCACCCACTCCGTATCAGCCATTGAGGATTTCAGTTTGCTGCCTGTCGGAGACATGTGTCGAGGGCCCATTCTGTTCACCTGCAACATAGATTCATTTAAAAGATAAGCGGAGTCGACTAGTTGCCAGAAAGATATCGCACATCAATTGTAGTTATAGAGTGAAAAGAGAGAGAGAGTTATAATGGTTTGCTGCATTCATTGCCCCAATACCCTAATTGCAGTCGACGCAGGTAAGGATCTTGCTGTGATCCCCCATGGACAATGTACCTCGGCCCGTCCATTCATCCACGTTAACTTGCAAACAACCTCAGACCTCTCGGTAGAGTTCTTCAGTGGATAAACTTAGAACTCCCCCTGGATACAAAAATGCCGGAACGACATCCTGAACTCATGCATGCTCCTGAACTCAGTGTCGACCGAAATTATAGGATACTCGTGGTCATGTTTCATTTCTTCTACTTCAACACCCAAATCATCAACTGGAATACCAGCTGACATGGTATACCCTACAGGTACTCGAGCTTGGTATATATGGTCTAAATACATAAAGGCCCACGGTGTCGCCAAGGCCCAAATGAAGGACTCGAGTAACCTACGGACTCTCGATGGCTTGAAGAACAAGAAGAAGCTAAAGATAGAAAGTTTGAAGGGGAAAACCCAAACTTGAAGACCTGCTACCCGAGACCTAGCCTACCTATATAAAGGCTAGGAGGGGGCGGCGAGGAGGACACACACGCAACCCTAGTTTCCACAACCCTCGCCAGATTGCATCTGCGCACCATTGTAACCTTCCGTTCCTTCGATAATTCCACGAGCAGACAAGCAGGAGTAGGGACCTCTACGAGGCCTGAACCTGGGTAAATCTTTGTCCCCTGTGTGCTTGTTTGCTAGCCGATATATGTCTCCAGCGCTCCCTCCTTCTCCAAAACCCAAGTCCATAACAATGGGCATTGATGAGTTAAACCCTCGTCAATTAGCGCCGTCTGTGGGATTTGGGAGTGCTGATGCTGCGGCTTCTTCGAGCCCATCAACTGCGATCTACAACTCTGCAACAGCGGAGATTCGCCAGCTCCTCGGCGCGTTCGACTTCACCGTCCACACGCCGGCCACTCGCCTGGCCTTCGAGTCCGTGGGCGACGGAATCAGCTTGGCGATCGGGAGCTTCCGCTTCCAAGTTGGTCAGATGGGCACACTTCTTATGCCTTATCAGCCGACAGCACCGGCGATTGCCCCAGCATCATGGTTCCCTCCATCGATCGGCACCCTCAGTGAGCTCAACGCCCTGACAGCAGTCAAGAACACGGTCAGCGACAGTAGTCGCGACTCCGATCTAAGCGATCTAGCCACTGAAGATGGAACCTACAGTTCCGGATCTGAGAGTTGTGGAAGCAGCAGCTTCCCCAATCACTTCATACGCGCCATCATCAACGCAGGCGATACCTCTGCCAATCGCGACAATGGTGGCAATCCTGGTAACAGCACCGACCCGCCCAACGCCGGCAGCGGTGGCAATGGCAGTAACGGTGGCAATCGCACCCCCGTTGACAATGGAGGAACAGTCGAACCTCCAACCATAGTAAGTGATCAAACCGGCGAACGCGTCGTGATCAAGCTCAATGAGCAAGAATGGGCTCGCTGCCGCGAGGCCCTACGAGGCACCCTCTACCCTTCGGATCCCCGTAAGAGCTGCTGATGGGCTATCACTGGCTCCTGAAGGAAGAATTCAAGCGTCAAGTACAAACAATCGCGCAACTCGAGGCGCGCAAAAAGGCGGCAGACGAGTCGAGCCTTCGTCGTGCTGGGCTCTCCTCCTATGGAGGATCCTCCTCAAAGGGCAACGAGTACCTCGCCAAGAAGAGGCAATCTCGGATGGCCCATCTCACCGAGCAAGAATGCATAGAAGCCGCAAAGGTCCTCGACTTCGGCTCTATGATAGTCGAAACCAGGGGCAATGTGGTCCCCAAGACGCCGCAGGCCGCGGTGACAGTGGCCACTATGTACCTCCTCAACAACTAGCCACCGGCTGGAGATCCCCGAGCCGCCATGCACTGATCTACGATCGCGGGCTTGGGATTAATCGAGGACGCCCTCGACAAGGAGCCAACACCAGAACCAAAGAAGGGCCCTCGTCTAGCGACGACAGTCAGGACCTGTCTCGACGCCTCCGCTCACGGTGTCACCATCATGACTATGATGCACGCGACGACCTTACGCAGCGCAAGATTGACAAATAAAGGGCACGGCGTGCTCGGTCGACTGACACGGAAGACGAAGATGTGGAGCTCTGCGGCGCCAGATGCTTCAGCAGATCCATTAGGAAAAAGCAAATGCCTAAAGGGTTTAAACTCCCGTCGGAGAACCCGAAGTTTGACGGCCTACAGGACCCCAAGATCTGGCTGGAGGACCACATCTCCTCCATCAGACTCCACGGAGGTAGTCGGAGCACGGCCATGCAATGCTTGCAGCTACAGCTGCAGGGCGCCGCCCGAGCATGGCTCAACAACCTCCCACGAGGATCCATTCGCAGTTGGGATGAGCTGGTCTACAGCTTCGTGCGCAACTTTACGGGCACATACAAATGGCCCGCATCAATCGAAGAGCTGAGATGCTGCCAGCAAAGATCTAGCGAATCGCTGCACTCCTACATCCAAAGTGGTCCATCATCAAGAACTCCGCAGAGAACATCTCGGAAGATCGCGCGATTGACGCATTCAATGGTGGCGTCCGCCGCCTAGAACTCAGGGAGGAGCTGGGCCGCTCAAAGCCCCAAACCATCAACCACCTGATGGAGATTGCGAATCGATGGGCCGATGGAGAAGATTCGGTGAAGAATCGCGTTCACTCCGACGAGGAGGCAGAACTCGAACGCAGACGCGACCGCTGAAGCAAGCGCCGCATGCACATCTACGATGACCGCGATGACATAAACATGGTCGCGGCTGGCTATGCTGATAGACGCGACGATAACCGCAACAGCAGATACCGTAGCGGCGGATACCGTGACTCTGGGAAAACCGCGCAAGTGTGGCAACGCCGCACTCGCGATGAGGCACCCGCGAACTCCATTGAGGACAAACTGTCCGGGCCATGTACGGTACACTTCTACATTGACAAACATGATGGCAAGAACTAGCCACCTCCTCAAGGATTGCCGCGAGTTCCTCAAGCTACATGAGGGATTGGTTCGGATGAACCGTAATGCTGTCGAAAGAGGCTACGGAGCCGCTCTAGGCGCCATAGCACATGGCGCACCGCCACCGCCAACTGGGCCACCCCGAATGCAGGTGCACCAGACCAGCACCACGGAGGCGAACCGTACCCACGAGCCATGGGCACCATGATGATCCAAAAGGGACGCCCCTCCAATAGGGTGCAGAAGGCCAGCACTCACCAAGTCAACCTGGCCACACACTCGCCACCCTCCACCACTGAGTACCTCAGTGGGAGCGAGTCATGCATCACCTTCAACAAACGCGACCATCCTCCTCAGATACCCCGTCCAGGCCATTGCCCCCTCGTACTCGAGGCACAAATCAGAGGCTTCGATATGAGCCGCGTCTTGATGGATGGTGGAAGCGACATCAACCTTATATTCGCGAGTACCTTGCGAGCAATGAGGATACCTCTAACTTACCTGTAGGCCTCGGACACAACGTTTCACGGCATCGTCCCTGGGAAAGGCATGTATCCCCTGGGCAAAATCATCCTCGACTTCATCTTCGTCATGCCGAAGAACTTCCGGCGCGAGCGCATCGACTTTGAGGTCGTTGACTGGTCCTCACAGTACCACTGCATCCTCGGGCGCGTCGTGTTCGCTAGGTTCATGGCAGTGCCCCACTACGCCTACCTGCAGATGAAAATGCCAGGTGGCAATGGCGTCATCACAATCAATGGGAGCTTCGAGCGATCTGATAGTTGCGATAGGGAATTCAACAGAATTTCCCAGTCCTTCGGCATGCAGGAGGAACTCGCGAGACTAAAGGAGACGACAAACAACAGTCTGCCTCCCCTGAGCTGACCAAGCTCACCTGATCTCTCCTTCGACTCATCGATGCACACAAAGAAAGTGCAGGTCCACCCATCTGATCCCGCCAAGACGGCCCTCATCGCCAACAACTTGAGTCCCGCATAGGAACTCGCGCTCGTCGAATTCCTCCGTGAGCACTGGGAAATTTTCGCCTGGTGTCCTCCGGACATGCCAGGAGTTCCCAGGAAATTCACCGAGCACGCACTCAACGTCAACCCCGACGCAAGGCCAGTCAAACAAACAATTCGGCAATTGTCTGAGCCACGAGCGCAGGCAGTTGGAATGGATATCAATAGACTCCTTGAGGCCAAGTTCATACGCGAGATCAAGGAAAGCACTTGGCTCGCCAACACGGTGCTGGTACTGAAAAAGGACACGGATATCCTGCGGATGTGCGTGGACTTCACCTCTCTGAACAAGCACTGCCCAAAGGACCACTTCCCGTTGCCGCGCATCGACCAGATCATCGACTCCACTACGGGATGCGAGCGCCTCCGCTTCCTCGACGCCTACTCAGGCTATAATCAAATTCGAATGAAGGAGGAAGATCAAGATAAAACAACGTTTACAACACCCTTTGGTGTATTGTGCTACAACACAATGCCCTTCGGGCTAAAGAACGCGTGAGCCACCTACCAGCGGTGCATGCAGGCTTACCTCAAGGAACAACTGGGTTACAACATTCAAGTCTATGTCGATGACATAGTAATCAAGACCAAGAAGGAGGCCTCCCTAATCGACGATTTGCGCGAAACCTTCGCCAACCTCGACCGCTACCGGATCAAGCTCAATCTGGACAAATGCGCCTTCGGCGTACCATCTGGGCAGCTACTCGGATATCTCATTTCCGCGAGGGGAATCGAGGCAAACCTGAAGAACATAAAACCCATACTGGCCATGGAGAAGCCGAAAAACATAAGGGGTGTTCAACAGCTAGCTGGATGAATCGCGGCCCTCAGTCGATTTATCAGTCGGATGGGTGAAAAGGCGCTGCCCTTCTACCAGCTCCTCCGCAAAGCTGAAAATTTCGAATGGACCAATGAAGCGCAAGAAGCTTTCAAAGACATCAAGCGCCTGCTATCCACTTCACCAGTGCTGGTGACCCCACGAGAAAGGGAACCACTATTGTTGTATATCTCCGCCACCAACCAGGTGGTCAGCACAGTGCTCGTCGTCGAGTGAGCTGAGGAAAACAAGGTCCACGGCGTACAACGCCCAGTATACTACCTCAGCGAGGTCCTCACACCAGCAAAACAACGGTACCCGCACTACTAGAAGCTGGCGTACGTTGTCTTCATGACCACCCGGCGACTGCGCCATTACTTGCAGGAACACCCAATCGTGGTGGTCAATGACGCCCCATTGGGGCATATCCTCAATAACCCCGATGCCATGGGGCGAGTCGCGCTTTGGGGAATAGAATTGTCTCCACGAGACACCACATATGAAAAACGCGACGCAATCAAGTCGCAAGTTCTCCCTGACTTCCTCGTACACTGGATGGAGAACCATCTCCCAGATAAACCAGACATGTCCTACCTCTAGACAATGCACTTCGACGGGTCCAAGCGGAAGGACGGAGCAGGCGCAGGTGTCATACTGACATCACCGCAAGGGGACAAGCTGAAATATATCTCGCGAATGTAGTTCACAGCCTCCAACAACGAGGCTGAATACGAGGCCCTGTTGCATGGGATGAGGATGGCAAAAGCCTACGGCGCCAAGAGGCTCATCATATACGGCGACTCTAAGTTGGTCGTCAACCAAACGATGCACGAGTGCGACGCACTGAATGACAACATGATCGCGTACCGCGACCTCTACGACACACTCGAAGGAGACTTCGACGGCTGCGAGCTGCGACACGTAGGTCGTGAAAGCAACGAAGAGGCAGACGCACTCGTCAACATAGGCTCTACCTGTGCCCCCATACCACCTGGGGTATTTCTCGAGCGCATCTGCGAATGCTCCATCAAGCCAAAGGCCGCAGAGAAGAAAACAAGCGCAGCAACAGACTCGGGGGCTACGCCACCCAATGAGCCAATGGCACTCGATGACTTGGAGCTGGACATAAGACTTGAGGGACCAATGGGCGTCATGATGATTGAGCAATCCTGGACGCAGCCGTACATCACGTACCTCCTCAGCAAGAGGCTACTGGATGATCCGACAGATGCACGACACGTCGCCCGGCGATCCAAGGCGTTCGCTGTTATCAACGGCGAACTGTATAAATGCAGCATCACAAGAGTACTCCAACGATGCGTCTCCACGGCCGATGGAAGAGCAGTTCTCCTCGACATCCATGAAGGGACCTACGGGCACCACGCCGGCAGTCGCGCCCTCGTTGCCAAAGCTCTACGAGCTGGATTCTACTGGCCTACGGCCATGCACGACGCCAAGGATATCGTCCAAAAATGCAACACTTGCCAGCGATTTGCAGACAAGCCGCACGCACCGGGCGCAGAGCTACGGCCAATCCCATTGGCCTGGCCCTTCGCCCAATGGGGGCTCGACATGGTCGGCAAACTTCCAAGGTCCTCATGAGGAGGCTACGTCTACCTCTTGGTCTCAGTCGACAAATTCACCAAGTGGATTGAGGCCATGCCAGTGACCAACCAATCAGGGCACAACGCAGTCAAGTTCTTTGAGTCCATCGTCTACCGCTTCGGAGTGCCGCACAGCATCATCACCGACAACGGGACAAATTTCACATCCAAGGAGTTCCAAGAATTCTGCGAGAACCTAGGGATCAACATCAGCTACGCCTCAGTAACGCATCCATAGACCAATGGTCAGGTGGAAAAGGAAAATGGGCTCGTCTGCGGTGGCATCAAGAAGCGACTCCACCGGCCACTCGAACAAGCCGCGGGTTGCTGGCCGGACGAACTGCAATCCGTACTCTGGAGCCTACGAACAACTCCAAATAGCGCCACGGGCTACACGCCATTCTTTATGGTGCACGGAGCTGAGGCAGTGCTACCCGCTGAAGTACGGTACAAGGCGCCGCGCGTGGTCGCTTACAACGAACAAGAGTCATCCCTCACACTCGAAGACTCTGTCGACCTCCTTGACGAGGCAAGGGAAATCGCCGTGGAGAGATCCACGATGTACCAGCAGAACCTGCGCAACTACCATAGTAGGAGGCTTCGCCCTAGATCCTTCGCCGAAGGCGACCTGGTCCTGCGACTGAAGCAGCAGGGGCATCTCAAGCTCGAGTCCCCCTGGGAGGGACCGTACATGATTACAGAAGTAATCCCAGGTGGCGCCTATCGCCTTCAAGATTTCGAGACAGGAGTCACATATTCCAACCCCTGGAACGTCGCACAACTGCGACACTTCTACCCCTAGTCATTTTTACGTTTTACATTGCAAATAAGGCTACTCAGCCAAGGCTACTTAGCCACACATTGTACCTCGCACTGTTCTTCGAATAAATAAAGCTAAGTGCCCCAAAACTCTGTGTTCTCATTTACTTTTCCAATTTATCTACTCGGGGGCTGCGCCACCCTATATACATCTGTTCTTCAAACCAAAACGCGATACCCTGAGTAGCTGGTACATCAATCGAAATCTTTAACACAACATCAACCCAGCTGCAACGCACTTGACATGTTGACAAGGGACTGAGATAAGAGCATAGCCAGGCTAACAAAAAGGACTCGCATAGTGCAACACACTTCATGCTAACAAATCTCTTTATGCATATTCGACAATAAATTATTTACAACATTTATACGAATTTCACAACACAAGTACACTTATGTGCATGATACAAACTAAACTACTCCTGCAGCAACAGAACGTTGGTTTGTTCCTCAAAGAAGTCGACAATCTCTTCTGCTGGGCGATCCATCACCTGGTAGTGTGGCACCATATTCCAGGAAGAACCTGCTGGTGGTACAGGCGACCCAGACGCAATTGCCGCAACATCCATGTCAGGCCTGTGCAGTCGCACCATTGATAGAGCAGCCTTAGCACCAGCCACCAACTGTTGCCTCACGCACTCGCGAACCGCGGTCAGATCTTGAAACTTGGCAAGGAGGGCCAGCAAGCTTGATGGAGTATCATCCAGTGGAAACATCGCCCGATAAATGTTCTTCAAGCATGAATGTGACTTCTTCAGAAAGTGCAGCACTCGCGACGCACGATCCTGCAGGGTCGCCAGCGCAGTCGCACGATCATGATCTACCCAGAAGTACCCACTCTCTTGAAGTTGCTCCTGGGTAAGATCATGCATGCGAATGGAAATTCTATCCTTCTCCTCCTGCGGATGACGCGTGCTGACAACTACACGAAGCAGCAACAGCAGCATGAGTACAACGTACCACTGTGAGTGACTACAAGGAAAAGATGAGAGCAAGCACACTAACACTTGAATTGGTCGCCCAGCTGCGTCACCTCGCCAAGCAGATACTGCTCTCGGGCGGCGGCTTTCGCTGCCTTCGACTTCCACACATCCGTGTTACCGCGGAGGACGGGCAACTCACGCTCCAACTGCTTCACGCGGTCGCGCAGTCGCGAGAGCAGGGACAGTTCATCTACCCTAGAGTGCGGCGGTGCCAAAGTATCATCAAGAGGCGCCGAGTCCTGAGTTTCCCTCAAAGGATTACTCGATGAACCCTACCACAAGTCAAGATAGAAACAAATAAGACAACCAAATCAATACAAAGGCAAAAGGTTCAGATGCATTCAAGACTAGCAAAAAGTATCAGCAGATACACTCGCCAGCAGGCATGTTCTTAACAAAAGGACATAAACTAGTCAACTATTAAAAATACTACTAAGGAGCGACTAGCTTCTCCGACTTCTTCGGCTTCGGGGGCTTCATCGAGTCTGTGGTAGTGTCAGACGCCACTGACTTTCCGCCAGCCCCTGATGCCGAAGCTTTCGCCGCCTTCTTGGCACGTTGGAGCTCCTCAGAATACTTCGCAACCGTATTTATCAGATGATGCCCATATTTGCCACAGGTAGCCGCGAAAGGAGCAAAGACTACCTGCTGGCCATCCGCGTTAACAGGCACCGCCTTCGACACCACGACAGGATCAATCTCGACTCCGTGGGCCTGCACCATGGCAAGTGACATGGACGCGCCGGCCGCGCGGAGCGAGTTCTTGAAGCTGGAAGGCACACCTCCAGCGAGTGACTCCACCAGCTCGTCTATATTCTCGACTAGCTCCGCCTTGGGCATCAGCTCCTCCCGAAGGCGACTGAGTACATTTTTGGCCTTGGAGAGCGTGTCCTGCACGGCGGTGCTGCGGTCTTCGACTGCTGACAATGCACCCGCCAGAGCGTCATCACGATGAAGGGCCTGCGGGTCGAAGCTCAAATCGCCAGCATCTGTACATAAATCCACACATGGACAAATACATCAGCGCCACCGGCAAAAACATTCGAAGCAGAGAAGGATAAAAATATCCAGAAGCAAAGTACCTAAGAGGGCCTTCGCAATTGAGAACAGTTGTTCTTCGAACAACTTCTCCCTAGCTGCGAAGGAGGCACGCAGTTCCTCTTCACGCTTCCGTGCCTCGTCACGCGCCGCGATTGCTTTGTCGTGACCCTTCAGAGCCGCCGCGAGTGTCTTCTCCAAGGTGGCGGCGTCACGCAATAGGGCATTATTTTCAGCTACACGACAAAAAAAGTTGACTATCAGTCGACTATATCAAAGAGGAAGAGGAAGAAGAAGAAGAAGTGTAGAACGCTCACTCTCAACCACGCGATGACGCGTCTCCAACATCGCATGCTGGCGGCCCATCGCAGGGACTTGCTCCGCCAAATGAGCGGCTTCCTTCACAAGGAGCTATCGCACAAACAAAAGGATTAGCAGCAGTAGTAAAGAACATCGACTTCAACATTACAAGCAAAAAATCTATACTTACGTGGTCCTCTAGTGACTCTAAAGATGTCTGCTGTACCATCATCCGGGCAACCATTCGATGCTCCCCTGCATGAGGAGAACTGGAAGAGTTGTGCACGGAGTGGGCCACCAATGGAGGGGAAGGAGCGCGCTCGACCTCTTTCTTGGCCCTTGAGGTCGCGACTCCTGATTCTTTCAAAAATTGGACATCGCCAGAAGACGACGACGACTCTTGACTGCAAGACAAAACCCACATTGAGAAAGGGCAAAACTCCGAAACGAGCCAACAAGGACAAAATAGAGAAGAACAAGTAAAACAGAAAACTTACCAGTCAAACTTGTCAAAGTCAAAAGTGGCCTCCCCGACTCCGACGATGACTCCTTGGGCAACATCACCTTCTTGCGAGAGGATGGTGCCAGGGCGCTCACAGGAATAGCAGGTATCGGCGACTCCGCACCAACACCTGGACCTTTTGGAGTCGAAGGAGACGACGCATCGAATCCTTGCTGCGTGAACGCTTGTGAGTATCCGGACTACCGGACTCGGGGGCTTCCTCCTCCACATCAGAGTGGACGGTCGACTCTGACTCGTCCTCTTCCAAGGCCTCGCGAGGAATAATCCCCTCAGGAAGAGGGGGCATACAAGGTGACACTGCCCAATCCTACATGCAGACAATAAATTCAGCAAAAGGCAAGTAAAACAATAGAGAAGCAATCGACAAATTTAGCTACTGCGTAGCACAACTATACCTCAGGAGGAGGGTTAGTAGCATCAAATGGAGGAACAACTGGCTCACTAGGGAGTACATCCTTGACGGTGTACTTGGTGACCAGTCAAACCCTCTTGTCCACCTCACTCGCCGACATGCCATCGGCAGACATGCGAGTGGCATCATCAGCGCCAGCCCATTGAAACAAGGGGTGGACTCTGGCCTGCAGGGGCTGGACGCGACGGCGTAGCCAAGTGCGAATGAGAGCGCAACCCCCTTCCTATTTGCCTATGCGGCTCTTGAGGTCGCAGACGCGCTCGTACAACACATCTGTCTCCGCGGACCCGCCAGGCATGATTACGTTCTTCCAGGAACGCCTCCTATTGCACGGTGTCGCGGGATCGAAGGGTGCGAGTCCGAAGTGCTCCCCGTCAGCCTTCTCATCGCGGATATAGAACCATTTGTCCCTCCACCCTTGGACGGACGCCGTGAGCTTGATGTCAAAATAGGTGGCGGATGGATGGACGTGAATTCCGCAACCACCTACATCATAGACTAAAGAGCCAGATGCAGATTGGCGCTTCAACTTGAAGAGGCGCTTGAAGAGGCCGAAGTGCGGCTCGATTCCGAGCCAGCAATCGTAGAGAGTGATGAAACAAGAAATATGGAGGATAGAGTTCGGGGATAGCTGATGGAGCTGAAGCCCGTAGAAACAAAGGAGACCCCTAAAAAGGGGTGAAGGGGCAAGGAAAGGCCACGAATGATGAAACCCAAAAACATCACTCGAAAACCAGCGGGAGGAGAAGGAACGATCTCACCGCCGGGGACGCGCACGTTGTTGGCTACGACGGACAGTACTCCGTCTTGGCGAAGAAGATGGAGATACGAAGATTTGATGATGGAGGGGCGACACGCACCATTCGTGATGCGAGTGCCTCCGGCCTTCTTCTTCCCGCCGGCGGCGGTGCTGGTGCCCGCAGCAGCAGAGCCGCCCTTCTTCTTCGCCGTGGCAACGGTGGCTGCGGAATCAGCCGCAGCGCCTCCCTTCTTCTTCCCCATTGCACGACGGCGATGCGAGCGAAGGAAGTAGCTCGGAAACGAGTGGAGCTGGTCCAGCGTTGAGGAAGAAACGAGCGCAGAGAAAGCAGAGAAGCAGTGGCAATAGCGATGGAAGCGAAGGATGAATGAGAGCAGATGAGAAAATTACCATCGCAGCGCCGCTACTTAACCCCTGGAAGATGCAATCCAACGGCTTAGAAAAACCCTACTGGACGCATGGCAAACATCGTGTTGGACACGTGGAGGAGTGGAAGCGCGAACCGTCTCTCCACTACTCCCATTACACGCGGAAATTGAGGAGACGCAGTTAAAATAAAAACGCATGCCCAGTAAAATCAAAGTCAGATAGTGGGACTCACTGCTCGTGACGTCCCATCAAACTCGCTCACACGGGCAACTGAGGTCATGAAATCGCTAGCACTGACGTCATCAAAGCTATGCAGCAGATGACTTCGACTACTTTAGTCCTTGCTCGAGTCTTCGACTCCACCAAGCACTCGGGGGCTACTCCCATAGGGAGCGCTGGTCACGCACCCTATGATTTTTCTCTTCTTTTTACAGGAACATGGACAATCACAAGCAAACCCAACCACTCGAAATACGATTCGACCGTGGACATGGGTTACTCCCATAGGGAGCGCCAGAAAAAAAATGACTAAAACAAGCAAACAAAAGACGACAGCAGTCGCAAAAGTTCTTTAGTCCCTACCTGAGTCTTCGACTCAACCAGGCACTCAGGGGCTACTCCCATAGGGAGCACTGGTCGTGCACCCTATGATTATTTTTACACGAAACTGTGTGTTGAAAACATCCACACTCGAAGCTCATGGCGACACCGCCTCATAACTTTCCCCTACAAAGAGACTGCGTCTCCCGGGTCACCCGAATCGTCTCCGCGATGATAAAATTTGGATGCCGCGCTTACAGCGTGAATGTAAGACCTGAATAAGGCCTGACAACGCATTAGCTGCGCTACCAGAAATGTATCTGTGCCTACATGTACAATGAACATGCCTTGACGGACGTGTCGAGTGCTTACACCCATATAACTGGAATTCGACTCCTGTAAGACCTCCGCGGCTTGAGTCGAATTACACCAGCATTTTTCTGGATTCGAGTCTAGGGACTCGAATTCGCGTAGATTGCGTTGTTTCACCCTGAGGTGGTTAACTGATAGCGGTACTTCGGTTATATTAGGCACGTACATCAACAATCCCTATGACACAAATAAAGCACTCGAAAGACTTCAAAAGTCCCCAGTCGAATCTGCGATTCCACTGGACACTCGAGGGCTACTGACATGGGTATACCCTATAGGTACTCGAGCTTGGTATATATGGTCTAAATACATAAAGGCCCATGGTGTCGCCAAGGCCCAAATGAAGGACTCGAGTAACCTACGGACTCTCGATGGCTTGAAGAACAAGAAGAAGCTAAAGATAGAAAGTTTGAAGGGGAAAACCCTCACTTGTAACCGACTCGACCTGCTACCCGAGACCTAGCCTACCTATATAAAGGCTAGGAGGGGGCGGCGAGGAGGACACACACGCAACCCTAGTTTCCACAACCCTCGCCAGATTGCATCTGCACACCATTGTAACCTTCGGTTCCTTCGATAATTCCACGAGCAGACAAGCAGGAGTAGGGACCTCTACGAGGCCTGAACCTGGGTAAATCTTTGTCCCCTGTGTGCTTGTTTGCTAGCCGATAGATGTCTCCAGCACTCCCTCCTTCTCCAAAACCGAAGTCCATAATAATGGGCATTGATGAGTTAAACCCTCGTCACCAGCCTCATCGTTAAGTTCCTCGTCTATTTCATCATCACCAGATTCTTGATCCTCTATAGTGCCTGCTTCTTCATCTGATTTAGAATCTTCGCCATCGTCTCTAATGCCTAGTACTGCACACATCATATTCACTACCATGGGTGGGTCTACACCATCGTCTCCACCCGGATGGATAGGAACATTGCCCCAGTCCACCTCACCGGCAACTCTGTTTTCTCCAAGACACTCGGTTGGTTCTGCTGCAACCACATGGGGTGGTCTTACGTTTGCACACATCCCAGGTACTTCAGTGGACAAACAGCAGTCATTCAATTTCATCTTGAGTGTACAGAACCCTCTTGATCTTCCTGTGTACATCCTCCTTCCTGATGGTATCAGTAGGGCTTGACATCCGCGTTCCATTCCCCATCGAACTAGGCCTTGTGCTGCCTCTCGTGGGTGTGATCTCCTTACTGCCTCCCCTAACGGGTGTTGGCTCCAGGGTGCTGGCATTATTGCCTGACCTCTGCGGCATGTTCTTCTTCGAATTAGCCCTTTTGCTGCTACTATTGGGCATGTTCTCCTTCGTGCTGGCATTATTGCCTAACCCCAGCGGCGTGTTCCGCTCCAAATTAGCCCTTTTGCTGCTACTATTGGGCGTCTTCTCCTTCGTGCTAGCATTATTGCCTGACCTCAGCGGCGTGTTCTGCTCCAAATTAGCCCTTTTGCTGCTACTATTGGGCGTGTTCTCCTTCGTGCTGACATAATTCTCTGACAGCGGCGTGTCCTGCTCCAAATTAGTGTTTTTTCTGCTCCCACTAGGTGTGGTAGCCTCCGTGCTAGCCATCTTCGCCTCTTTGCTACCACTCCTGGGATTTTTCACCACCGTGCTGGCCCTCTTAGCATTTTTGCTGCTACCGTTCGGTGTGGCATTTTGACTGGATCTCAGGGGTGTACTCTACGGCGTGGTGCCTTTTGTCGTGCGACTCTTGGGCGTCCTCTTCTCTGGCATGATCTCCTTGGTGACGTTCTTCTTCGGGGTGCCCTTTCTGGGGATGCTCTTCCTGCTCCTCTTTATGACGCTCCTCTGTAAGACTCTCTGTTCGAAGCCACCCTCAGTCACACCAGCCCTAGTGATGCCATGGATCAGGTCATGCATGGAATCTAAAAGTCCATCATCTCTATTGTCGAGTTCCAATTCCTCTCCAACCGTGAGCACTACCAAGTGGAAGTAAACTTCACCTCTATAATGTTTCCTTATAAACAGTACGACTAAATCCCTGGTATCTTTCACTTCGATAGCCTTTTTGCTCCTGTAACCATAATATAACAAACGTGCTTCCTGGGAGGACCCCCACAACACCTTCACACATAACGATGCCATCAGGTCAGATAACTCTACCACTTCAGGGTCGTATCTGCCAAGGATTACATCAAACTCGTCATAGAATTTTTCGGTGCCATCATCTAATTTTGAAGTATAATCCGCGACACCGATACGAACGATTACTTTTCCATCATCAGGTTCTTTAGGATAGAAACCTCCGAGAGGTTCGGGTGATGGAGCGGCACCATCAGACCCAGCCCCAATGCCACCGCCGCCATCACCAGCATCATCGTTAGCTAGATCAACCTCGGTGGAAGTACTAGGACCAGGAGCAAGGCGAGGGCCCTTAGCAGCGGGAGCTACATTACATGGTGGACAGGCAGGGCCCCTTCTAACGACAACCACAATAGGATCAGCTGCTGCCATGCCACCTCGACGATCAAGAGTAGTTCCCACAACAGTAGTGTTTCGAGTGCTAACAGAGTCCAGACCATGAGCTGGCTTCAGACCAGCAGCTCGCTGAACCCGAGCACGGGTTCGAGGAGGAGAGAAGGCATCAGTCTTTGCAACAACAGTGGGGCAGCCGCCAGAAGCCTTAGTTTGCTCAACATTGGCAGGGATTGGGTCAACAGCGTCCAGATCAACAACAACACGAGGACAACCAGTACCAGCAGATTCTAGAGCACGGGTTCGCACAACTTGAGGACGGTTTCGAGGAGGAGCAGCACACAAGGCGGCGGTCTTGGCAACAACAGCGGGGCAGCCTCTGGACGCCTTAGTTTTCTTAACAACGGCATGGATTGGGTGAGCAGCAGCCGTAGCAACATGGGCACGGGGAAGGGGATGACCAGTACTAGCAGATTCCAGAGCAGAGTTTTCCACAACGACAATATAGGGACTCCTACGAGGAGGTTGCCTGACAGAATCATGTCGCGGACGAGGAACCACATTTTGCTCAACAACAACAGGGGTTCGAGTTAGACCTCGCTATCCAATAATAGCTGGGCGACTCCCAGTAGCAGGCGCTTCCTCATCCACTATGTTACACACCAGCATAACCACGCGAAGCCTAACATGCTGTTTCATCAACCCAATTAGCTGATTGTCACACGCTATAGGAACCTTGAAGCCTCGGTCATCAACGAGGCTAAACCATGCAGTCTGCTCTGGCCCCATTTCAGCAAGTTCATGCACAACAACAACCAAACCAGGAACAGTGCATAACTACAGGTGCCACTTCCATCTTCAGAATCTGAGCCTGTTTCGACGTGCTCTTCCCATGTCCTAATTTAATGAGGTTGCCGCAAATGCTCACCAGAACCGTGTATCTGGGTTCAGTGGAGATCCTAGTTGACAGAAAATTGGAGACAAAAGATAAGAATTGTTTGTCAGCGTCGTGCTAGCAAACAATTCTATGTTCGATATATCTCTGTAATGCCAATAGCTAGCTAGCAGTTATAGGTAGTGCGAATAGCAAATAGAAGAGTAGCTCACCCGAAATTAGCCAGAAATACTTCTTCCTCGGCAAATGGATCAGCCATCCTTCGCGCTGCTCAGCTCGTCGGCGGTAGAGGCGGGCTATTTCGTCGCAACGGCTGGCACGACATTCGGCATTAGAGCTCGGTAGTAGCGAGTAGGCGCAACAACTTGGCGCCGGAAGTCAAATGCCCGACGAGATCATTCTATTTGGAGAGGGGATTTCGACGCCGCCGGTGCTAGGGTTCATGCGAAAGGAGGGAGGGGTGGATTTGTGAATTTGGTCAACGCACGATGCTCCTTTAGTATCTTGTTTCGCCTATGTGGTTGCCGCATTGGCGCTCGCGCCACGGAAATATTACTGACATGAGGGTCCCGACCGTCTACTTCACAGGGCAGTTTCACGGCATGTTTGGATTTGGTAGGGGTGAGACGAGTTTGCATCGAAATGGCCCCTCTCGGTAGTTGGCGGCCCAACTTTTTGAAACGCGGTGATTTCAGGCAACTTAGGTACTACCATGCGCGGGCCTGCCAACTTTTGTACCGCAGACGAATAAGCCCCTTCCTAAGGGTTTCACAAAGCAGTTTTGACACATTTGTAGTAGGGTAAAACCCAAAACAGTTCATTTTCTCGAAACCGGGGGTTTTCAACGAGGAAGGGTGCTAACCACCAAACTCTCAGTCTAAAGGGATAAATTGGTAGGTACATCGGGGTGGTGCCACAAGGGGCACAAATGCATAACTTGGAGGAGCCAAGTTATTAGCGCAGTATTTATAAAACAAGACATGTAGATAAATAATGCAATTTATAAAGGAGATACAAAACAGGTAAAAACGATTAGGACAAGTATTGGAATTCGGGAATGGTGTCTTGCCTGGGATCAGCAATAAGTCCCTGGACTTCTTTAGATAACAAAGAATACCCAATAAATAATAATACGAAGTCCCTTCCTTCTTGTCGTCGGACACGCACACTATCGCCGTTATTGAGCATACATGCAAACAGACAATACCACAATCAATAAAAGGAAAACATGCATCAAACCATACAGCAACAAACATATTGAATCCTACTTAACTTAGTAGGTTTGGAGAGGTGGGATACTAGTTGTGGAATTACTAGATTGCCATTGAGGTATTTTTCCTTTGGAGGATAGTTGTCTTGGGTATTAATCAGGAATTTGGATTGGGTGCCTGAGGTCTGTAGGGTGCCAATGTGCAACCATGATATCCTCAGATAGGTCTTGATAAAATAAAACCATCACAAGTGGTTTTACTAGATTATCAAATACCTAGTTTTAATTATGATTCTTATAGTGGGATTACTCTAGTTTGGGGAAATAATTCACCAGAATTTATCTAGAGGCACAAAAATTATTTCCTTGGGTGGTTAGGTAGTTTTTGATGTACTGAACCACCTAGTGTTGGAATCAAGTCTAAACAAGTACCAGAATGCCCTCAGGAAAATCTTTAAGACAGTTCTGGAACTGCTTTGTCTTTTTCACCAAATTAACTCTACAGAAACTATTGAGTCGAATTCCAAGGGCATGTGGTAGGCATTTAGAATACCTTTCTATAGGAATTGGATTCACCCTTTTTGGAGTTGTCAAACTCCTGGAGTGATTTATTTAGTGAAAAAGGGGTACACATACAAGTTTAATTCACTAAAATCAACCAGAGCTCAATAAAATCTGAGCTGCTGGGTTTGATAGATGTTGATATTATGGTGTACTGGGAGGTGGAATTAGGTCAATATCACATTTGGTTTGACCTGGAGAATTTACCCAAGGCAGATAAAGGATGTTTTTGTTATTTTTGCTAAAGACACACTACTGTTCACCTTGGCATATGGCCTATGCTAAATGACAGATATTTCAAATACCTTCCAGTAGAGCCTTGGTTCTCCCCAAATGGAGATATAAAACTCTCTGAGGAAATTATTTAGTGCATAGGACCATTTTTAGTGGATTAATTACCAAGGAATAATAAAAAAAATTGGCAAGCGACTAGTTCTGTATGTTGCACAAAACACACAGGAACGTGATGAATATTATATCTGGTTCAATGGAGTTGGTTTCCATTTTTAAAATGATTTTAAACTGAGGGACAAATTCTGGATCTAGACAAAAATGAATAAAAGAAAAGGATTCGCGGGCCGGGATCTGGGGCTACTAGGCCAACTGGAGGAATTTCAGCCCATGGTGCACGGGGTAACGCGCGGGAGCGGCACAGTTCGAACCTGACTGGCGTGGCCCACCGGTCAGCAGTGGAGGGGTGCCAAAGCGGTATCAGGCGACAGTGGCCGTCCGATTGAAGAGGGATCGACGGCGCAACGTCGTCGTCCTCGGCTAAAAGAGTCAGGCGGCGGCGGAGCCCTAGGGGCGGCGGGGCTCGCCGGGGAAGCTTACCAGGGGCTCGAGGAAGGTCGGGGAGCGGCGGAGGTGGAGCGGTACTTGATGGTGAGCAGATCAAGGGGTGGGATGGCGGTGGTGGTCCCCGGGAAACAGCTTGCGCGACGGTGGTCGAGGGTGAGCTCGTCGGAGCTCACTGGCGACGACGAAGGAGATGGTCCTGGGCAAAAAGAAGACCAGGGTTAGATAGAGGAGGAAGAGGGGAACTTGAGGACCAACATGCAGAGGAAGGGAACCAGGGGAGAGGGAACCTTGCTCGTTTTTTTGAGAGAGACCGACAGCTCTTTCTCTCTTCTTCTCGGGCAGGGCAAGGAAGGGGAGAAAGAGGGAGTGCTCGGGGAGGTAAGTGGAGGTGGGAGGGAGCAAATGAGGCAGGGAGGGATGCTGGGGGTGGCCTCTAGCCTTTATACCAAGGAGGAGAGCTAGATGGTGTGAATGTTCAATTTGGACATGGGGGAGGGGTGGTGCTGGCCAGGGATTGGCCTAGAGGGAGGTGGGGAGGGGTAAGAAGGAGATTTGGGTCGGGTAGGGGCAGAGAGGGGTAGTGGTTGGCTGTGGCAACTTTAATGTGCAAGATATTTTGGAAGATATGCCTCTCCCTCTCACTAGCCAAGGGTAAAAGGGGCAATGCTGGGGTGGAGCTACAATGCTCATGACCAGGGGAGTGTTGGGTGTTGTGGGGGAGTGCTTGACAAGCTTTGGTGGTGATTTGGTTCTAGTTTGGTTCAAGTTTGCTTGGTTTGCAAAATTTTGATCACAAGAGGGCTTGTGAAGGATGTTCCAAATTTTTCATAGGACAGAGTGGGGAGATGGTATTTGTGGTTAGATGAGGTTAAAAGACCTCTCTAGGAATTATTTGGGATTTTTCAATGGAGTTTTAGTCCACTTAACACTATTTATTCAAAAAGGGCAGAAGTAGTTTCTAGAAGATCATTTGGTATTTTTACATTGGACAAGGTTGGTTTTTGGTTTGAGATGGTCCCAAATGTGTATACATACTAAGGGGAATTTTCCCAAGATTTAGTGGGAATTAAAAGTATTTAATACAATTATTATTCCAATTCAGCCATCTAAGAAACTGGTCAAAAAGAAATAATAAAGCTCTTCAAAAATATTTGTTTTTGAAGTGGGAAGGTGGGTTATGATATTTTGAACTCATATGAGACAAAAGTTGAGGCAGTGTTTTAGGCAAAAACCAAACTTTTTATTGTGGAGAGGGTTTTTGAGATTTTGTCTATTAAAGGAATTAAATAGATTTGGGGCCATAATAATTATGGATAATATTTTATAAATCTTGGTGACCAAGGTAGATGATTTATAAAAGGTATAGAAAGCATTTGCAACTTTGGGAAATGGAAATCCAGCTTGAATAAGATGGAAAAATAAGGAGTTGAGGATCTAGGGAGATGTTATTTTTACACCACTTAAACCTTGTTAGATCTTGGAGCTCAGAGCTCACCTTGATGCAAGGAATAGATGGATAGTTAGAGAAAGTCATATAGATGATCATGGCAGAAGAAGTTTGGATTGGTTGCATTTGAGGTGATCTAGATGTGGTCGCAAACTTTGTTGAGAATAAGGTTGCCATACCAGATGAGTCATGATGCCTTATAAACCATGTGGGTTTAAGTAGCATAGAGATCCACTTGGAACAAGTGAATTAGATTTTGGTAGACCTATATGAGTATAACACGACCATGCAAACATTTGGTCCATAGAAGGTTGGATGATGGTGTGAGCTTCTATCAAATTAGGCATGATGACTAGATTTGCAGGAAATGTTATTTTCTTGCCTACAAAACCTTCAAGAACAAGTGGGTTGGAGGATGATCTAACCAAAGTCAAATGTGGGACTTGGTAGTCCTTGGGATCGTTAACAATATGGTTCAAGTGCGTTTCCCAAAAATTCACATGGTTTGAGAAAGGGAGGCATTCAAAAAGGTGATGTTGGAACAGTTTCTAGACTTAGTCAAATTTGGCAGTTTTGAGTATTTTCACTAGAGTATGAGAGGGAAGGTTTTTGGAGGGGTTGCTAGGTAGCAAATCATCATCAATTTGATGATGTTGAAGTCTAGATTGAGTAGAAGGGATCCATGCTTGACATTGGTCTTCATGGACTTGGAAGCTTCTAGAATCGATCACTGCAAAATTGATCTGGTTAAGGTTTTCAGATGAAACCTAGTATCTAGAGAATGATTTTGCCTTGCAAACTTGCCTAGGATGGAGATTTGGAAACCTCTAGATCCTAGTGATGAGCTCCTAGAATATCTCATACTACTTCCTAAGCAGACAAGTCAAACAGCAGATCAAGGCAACTCATCAGACAGCAGATCAAGGCAACTCATCTTTTAACTAAGCAAATCCACTACTGGAGTAACCATCAAGTTTAGCTTGAGGTAAGGTTGGGGCATTTTGAAGAGGTTGGATTTTTAAGAAGATGGGAGTCTGTGGTATCTCTACCAAGAGTAGAATTCACATGCCTTGAAAAGAGGTTTTGGGAAAACTAGAGATAAGGTTAGTTAGGGGTTCTGTCTTGAAAACATAAGGAGGTTATATTATTTATCTATCCATAGTTTTGTCATTAGAAGCTACTAAAATAGTTTTGGTTACAATAGCATCTTGGCTCATGTTTTTAAATGCCAAAACATTTGAGAATATGTAGAATGAGCCAGGATAGTTTTGGTAAATAGCTTTTGACAACTTATGGTGAGGTAAGGATTTTGCACATGGCATACACTCACATGCACAAGCATAAACAAACAACAAGCAAACACTACACCAAGTACAAGAAAAAGTTTTTGTTCCCCCTGATTTTTGCATTCTGGACAACTAATCAGGGTTGCTGAAATTGGGATGTTATAGACCTTTCCCCCTTAAAAGAATCTCATCCCAAGATTCGGGAGAATAAGATTAGGGGATTCGTCTTGGAGTTATTGGTATGTGCTTTTCGCGAACTAAATCGTCGGCTTCATCTTTGGACAGGGTCACTTAGACGGTGAGGTTGATCTTCAATCGCCTAGAAAGCACGAGGGTTGAGCTGGCTTCAACCAGGATTGTGAGGAGTGATCTTCTAGCTATTGGGAGCTATGGCGTATCTCCTAAGGGATTATCGTATCCTAGCTTGCGTCTTTGAGTCCAACCGTTGGGTTGCTTCAGGCAGAGGGTTATTCTATTCTGTGGGAAAGACGCAGTCTTTCCCCCTTAGGATATGACTAGGGTAGATCGGAGAGTTGACGTAGTCCTTCCTTCTTGGAGTCGCAGATGGATGTTTTGAAGGCTGACTTCCATGTTTCTCCGGGAGTCAAGGTCATCAGAAGGCGTCCCATTCTTGAGGTATCCTTAGGTAGACAGTCGTTTAGAGATTGAGTGGAAAGACGTCGTCTTTCCACCTTAGAGCTTCATTGAGGTGCTTTCAGAGTGGTGCCGGTCTTATGTCTAGGAGTGATGTCCTGGGTTAGTGGAATTCTACATCTTCCTGGAGTCTTGAGTTAAGATCGTCGAGTGACGCCCTATTCTATACACCTTGGCGAGGGGGGGGGTTCCTAGTGAAGCCTTAGGGAGCAAGCTCATGGCAAGTTAGTGGTTTATGACTCTCCTGGCTAGTGTTTAGTTAGGGTTGATGAAGTCAGCTTCAGTGAGAAGGTTTCCACTTGCGTCTCTTGCATTGCTTCTGCTTGAGGACGGAGTGGACTTGTTGACTTCATGCATCCTCGTCTTCGGGAAACTGAAGTATTTTAGCCTTCTTGTGAGGAACTTCCTGTTGGTGGTAAGTGTTCCAGGTTGGGTCTGATGCAACGTCTTGGGTAAAACCCGCAATAGGGAAAACAATCAAAGCAAGCATAGCAATCCAAGGAAGTTATCACATAACAAGCAAGTCTACACCCAAAGGTGTCACAGTACTTAAGCATTACAAAACGCGTTTAGGGATGGTACATGACTCTACCCTATTTCTAGAGGGGCGAGTATTGCAACGTGTATGATTACTCGGAGGGTGCTTCTACGGAGTCGTGGCTATCTTCTGGCGGAACAGTGGAGGTTTCCTGCACCTCTTGAATGGGCTTGAACCTACAGAGATACTGACTGGCGGTGGTGCACTTCCTGCTTCTCTTAGGGGCGGCTTCTCTCGAGGTTCCTTCAGTGGCGGTGGTTCGTCCTTGGTTCCTTTGCAGGATTTCTAGAGCTTCCTTAAGGGTGAGAATGGCTTGCAGGTGACGGAGCTCCATCTGGGAGTGGCGGTACTCGTCAACGACTACTGTTAACACCTCATTGCTAGAGTAGCTGAAGCGGGTCTGGAAGGAGAGAGCAGGGTACGCTAGTCTAGGGTCTTGAGATCCTCCGGTGCAGTCGACATTTCCCTTCATGGGGAGGTAGAAGGTTGTGGGCTGTCTCATCTCCGGGAGGGAGCTACGGATGCGCATCAAAGCTTCTCTGGCTACCAAATCAACAGCAAGTACGGGACTGGGCATCTAAGGTCATGTGGAATAGATAGGGCTTCCACTGGTTCCCAGCTTGGCTAGTATGACAATCTGTCCCACATAATCTCCTGATTCCAGTCCCTTGTGGAGGGTGTAGATAGGTTTCTGTTGGTAACCGCGAAGTTGCAAAGAGTCCTAGAGTAGTTGGGGAAATCCGATCTTTAGCCACTCTTCATCAACAGGTTCCATCTACAAAAGTGTTTAGGGCTAGGTCGAGTTAGTGGCAAGTGTGCGAGATTTTAAGATTAGAAAGTCATATTAATGCAAGTAGTGTTCAAAATGGAGGGGAAAAGACATAAGCACTTTTGCAAATAGTCATCTCTTCTCCCTTTGTCTTTTAGAAAATAGTTTTGTCGTTTCCTGTCTAACGTCCATGCTAACTAAGGTCTCCTACAGGCAGGATGGCTCTGATACCAAGTGTGTGGGCTCCCCGGATTAATCATCCGAGAAATCCCTGTTATGTATATATCCACGTTCCCATGATCAGTGAGCCGTGGAACATAACCGACAAGTATCATTACATCATGCACAACATAACGAATTTACAAGACATACATAAATGCCATTATGGCTACAACATCTTTAGCAGCGGAACACATCACGCGCAGAGCCCAATCGTGCCTCAACCTACAGGCGACTGACTGGGAAGACGACCTAGCTCGCTGGACGTCACCTTAATCTTCCGATGTCGGACCTCCAAAAGTCTGGCCAAGTAAATAACCAGGGACAAAGCAGTGAGTACTTTTGAATGTACTCGCAAACCACCCAGATAAGTAGAATAAGGAAATGCAAATCTGGCTGTGGCGAGATAGCTCTATCTAGGGTTGTTTTTGAAAAGCCTAGTTTATCTCTTATAGATATGGCATCTCCATATCTTTGTTGAAAAAGAGTTTTGAAAACATGCCTCTGTTTTATAAATCTAGACATCTCCATACCTTTGTTGAAAAAGAGGTTTGAAAACAGTTTTGGAGTAGAAACCCTTTTTAAAGCTCTTTGACCACCTCTGGTCAAACAAGGCTTCCAAACTTAGGTTCCCCGGAACCTTCATATTTTCATCCTTTCGTTCCAAACAAACACCGTTTGGGTACTCCTAGCCAACACCTTTACAACCGTCCTTGACCGTGGACACGGCTATTAGAATAGATTATACTCTCCAGAGTTTGCGCACTTTCCCCAAAAGAATCAATACATCCACCGGGATACAACCACAGCCAACTACCACTGTAGATGGGGGTCTAGATAATCAAACCTAACCTTTCACTTATCGACCCTAGCAAATGCTGCTTTTCCTTTTGGGTTTGTTCTCCTCGGCAACGAGTATCTGGCTCCCAGCCATAGTCCTGCCTTCCGTACACGCGTATACCCAAGCCGCAACTTGGCGTATACCTTAACTTGGTGACTCCACTTCCTTCCGTACTGCCTAAGTCATACCGTCCGCAGGAGACCCAATTGTTGCATCGGCACTCCTGCCAAGACAGGCTCACTCTTGCCGAAGCAAGCTACAGGCTTCAGATCCGAGATCTATTAGCGCCTGCCCGGAATTCAAGGGATCTCTCCCTATAAGCATTGTACAAGCTGCCTCGGCTAATGCAGACAAACTACGAGCTAATCCCCAGAACCTGGATTACTGTGGTGGAACGGATAAAAATTGTTCCGATAAAGGCGTAGAACATCCCTTCACTTTCTCATTTCTCATCAGCACCATTTCTGTAGTTGAAACATCCGCTTGGAATGATGGCTCTTTCCAAGGGTTTCACAAAGCAGTTTTGAAACATTTGTAGTAGGGTAAAACCCAAAATAGTTCATTTTCTCGAAACCGGGGGTTTTCAACGAGGAAGGGTGCTAACCACCAAACTCTCGGTCTAAAGGGATAAATTGGTAGGTACATCAGGGTGGTACCACAAGGGGCACAAATGCATAACTTGGAGGAGCCAAGTTATTAGCGCAGTATTTATAAAACAAGACATACAGATAAATAATGCAATTTATATAGGAGATACAAAACAAGTAAAAAAGAGTAGGACAAGTATCGAAATTCGGGAATGGTGGCTTGCCTGTGATCAGCAATAAGTCCTTGGACTTCTTTAGATAACCAAGAATACCCAATAAATAATAATACGAAGTCCCTTCCTTCTTGTCGCCGGACACTCACACTATCGCCGTTATCGAGCATACATGCAAACAGACAATACCACAATCAATGAAAGGCAAACATGCATCAAACCATACAGAAACAAACATACTGAATCCTACTTAACTTAGTAGGTTTGGAGAGGTGGGATACTAGTAGTGGAATTACTAGATTGCCATTGAGGTATTTTTCCTTTGGAGGATAGTTGTCTTGGGTATTAATCAGGAATTTGGATTGGGTGCCTGAGGTCTATAGGATGCCAATGTGCAACCATGATATCCTTAGATAGGTCTTGATAAAATAAAACCATCACAAGTGGTTTTACTAGATTATCAAATACCTAGTTTTAGTTATTATTTTTATAGTGGCATTACTCTAGTTTGGGGAAATAATTCACCAGAATTTATCTGAGTGGTTAGGTAGTGTTTGATGTACTGAACCACCTAGTGTTGGAATCAAGTCTAAACAAGTACCAGAATGCCCTCAGGAAAATCTTTAAGACAGTTCTGGAACTGCTTTGTCTTTTTCACCAAATTAACTCTACAGAAACTATTGAGTCGAATTCCAAGGGCATGTGGTAGGCATTTAGAATACCTTTCTATAGGAATTGGATTCACCCTTTTTGGAGTTGTCAAACTCCTGGAGTGATTTATTTAGTGAAAAAGGGGTACACATACAAGTTTAATTCACTAAAATCAACCAGAGCTCAATAAAATCTGAGCTGCTGGGTTTGATAGATGTTGATATTATGGTGTACTGGGAGGTGGAATCAGGTCAATATCACATTTGGTTTGACCTGGAGAATTTACCCAAGGCAGATAAAGGCTGTTTTTGTAATTTTTCCTAAACACACACTACTGTTCACCTTGGCATATGGCCTATGCTAAATGACAGATATTTGAAATACCTTCCAGTAGAGCCTTGGTTCTCCCCAAATGGAGATATAAAACTCTCTGAGGAAATTATTTAGTGCATAGGACCATTTTTAGTGGATTAATTGCCAAGGAATAATAAAAATTATTTTTGGCAAGGGACCAGTTCTGTATATTGCACAAAACACACAGGAACGTGATGAATATTATATCTGGTTCAATGGAGTTGGTTTCCATTTTCAAAATGATTTTAAACTCAGGGACAAATTCTGGATCTAGACAAAAATGAATAAAAGAAAAGGATTCGCGGGCTGGGATCTGGGGCTACTGTGCTGGCTGGAGGAATTTCGGCCCACGGTGCACGGGGCGATGCGCGGGAATGACGCGGTTCGAACCTGGGCCAGTCAGTCAGCGGCAGAGTGGCGCCAAAGCGGTATCGGGCGACGGTGGCCGTCCGATTAAAGAGGGATCGACGGTGCAGCGTCGTCGTCCTCGGCTAAAAGAGCCAGGCAGCGGCGGAACCCTAGGGGCAGCGGGGCTCGCCGGGGAAGCTTACCAGGGGCTCGGGGAAGGTCGGGGAGCGGCGGAGGTGGAGCGGTACTTGACGGCGAGCAGATCGAGGGGCGGGACGGCGGTGGTGGTCCCCGGGAAACAACTCGCGCGACGTCAGTCGAGGGTGACCTCGTCGGAGCTCACTGGCGACGACGGAGGAGACGGTCCTGGGCAAAAATAAGACCATGGTTAGATAGAGGAGGAAGAGGGGAACTCGAGGACCAACATGCAGAGGAAGGGGAGCAGGGGAGAGGGAGCCTTGCTCGTTTTTCTGAGAGAGACCGAGAGCTCTTTCTCCCTTCTTCTCGGGCAGGGCAAGGCAGGGGAGGAAGAGGGAGTGCTGGGGGAGGTAAGTGGAGGTCGGTGGGAGAAAATGAGGCAGGGAGGGATGCTGGGGGTGGCCTCTGGCCTTTATACCAAGGATGAGAGCTAGATGGTGTGAATGTCCAATTTGGACATGGGGGAGGGGTGGTGCTGGCCAGGGATTGGCCTAGAGGGAGGTGGGGAGGGGTAAGAAGGAGATTTGGGTCAGGTAGGGGTAGAGAGGGGTAGTGGTTGGCTGTGGCAACTTTAATGTGCAAGATCTTTTGCAAGATATGCCTCTCCCTCTCACTAGTCCAAAGGGTAAAAGGGGCAATGCTAGGGTGGAGCTATAGTGCTCACGACCAGGGGAGTGTTGGGTGCTGTGGGTGATCATTTGGTATTTTTACATTGGACAAGGTTGGTTTTTGGTTTGATATGGTCCCAAATGTGTATACACACTATGGGGAATTTTCCCAAGATTTAGTGGGAATTAAAAGTATTTAATACAATTATTATTCCAATTCAGCCATTTAAGAAAATGGTCAAAAAGAAATAATAAAGCTCTTCAAAAATATATATTTTGAAGTGGGAAGGTGGGGTATGATATTTTTAACTCAAATGAGCCAAAAGTTGAGGAAGTGTTTTAGGCAAAAACCAAACTTTCTATTGTGGAGAGGGTTTTTGAGATTTTGTCTATTAAAGGAATTAAATAGATTTGGGGCCATAATAATTATGGATAATATTTGATAAATCTTGGTAACTAAGGTATATGATGTAGACAAGGTATATCAAGCATTTGCAACTTTGGTAAATGGAAATCCAGCTTGAATAAGATGGAAAAATAAGGTGTTGAGGATCTAGGGAGATGTTATTTTTATACCACCTAAACCTTGTTAGATATTGGAGCTCAAAGCTCACCTTGATGCAATGAATAGATGGATAGTTAGAGCAATTCATATAGATGATCATGGTAGAATAAGTTTGGATTGGTTTCATTTGAGGTGATCTAGATGTGATGGCAAACTTTGTTGAGAATAAGGCTGCCATACCAGATGAGTCATGATGCCTTATAAACCATGTGGGTTTAAGCAGCATAGAGATCCACTTGGAACAAGTGAAGTAGATTTTGCTAGACCTATATGATTAGAACATGACCATGGAAATAGTTGGTCCATAGAAGGTTGGATGATGGTGTGAGCTTCTGTCAAAGTAGGCAGGATGACTAGATTTGCAGGAAATGTTATTTTCTTGCCTGCAAAACCTTCAAGAACAAGTGGGTTGGAGGATGATCTAACCAAAGGAAAATGTAGGCCTTGTTATTCCTTGGTATTGTTAACAAGATGGTTCAAGTGCATTTCCCAAAAATGCACATGGTTTGAGAAAGGGAGGCATTCAAAAAAGTGATGTTGGAACAATTTCCAGACTTAGTCAAATTTGGCAGTTTTGAGGATTTTTACTAGAGTATGAGAGGGAAGGTTTTTGGAGGGGTTGCTAGGTACAAAAGCATCATCAAGTGGATGATGCTGAAGTTTAGATTGATTAGAAGGGATCCATGGTTGACATTGGTCTTCATGGACTTGGAAGCTTCTAGAATGGATCACTTCAAAATTGATCTGGTTAAGGTTTTCAGATGAAACCTAGTATCTAGAGATTGATCTTGCTTTGCAAACTTGCTTAGGATGGTGATTTGGAAACCTCTTGATCCTAGTGTTGAGCTCCTAGAATAGCTAATACTACTTCCTAAGCAGACAAGTCAAACAGCAAACCAAGGCAACTCATCAGACAATAGATCAAGGCAACTCATCTTTTAACTAAGCAAATCCACTACTGGAGTTACCATCAAGTTTAGCTTGAGGTAAGGTTGGGGCATTTTGAACAGGTTGGATTTTGAAGAAGATGGGAGTCCTTGGTATCTCTACCAAGAGTAGAATTCACATGCCTTGAAAAGAGGTTTTGGGAAAACTAGAGATAGGTTAGTTGGGGGTTCTGTCTTGAAAACATAAGGAGGTTATATTATATATCTCTCCATAGTTTTATCATTAGAAGCTACTAAAATAGTTTTGGTTACAATAGCATCTTGGCTCATGTTTTGAAATGCCAGAACATTTGAGAATATGTAGAATGAGCCAGGATAGTTTTGGTAAATAGCTTTTGAAAACTGATGGTGAGGTAAGGATTTTGCACACGGCATACACTCACATGCACAAGCATAAACAAACAACAATCAAACGCTGCACCAAGTACAAGAAAAAGTTTTTGTTCCCCCTGATTTTTGCATTCTGGACAACTAATGAGGGTTGCTGAAATTGGGATGTTACACATTGCTTTTCCAAAATCCTTTTTGAAATCAAAACCAGCACCTCTCTATAGTAGTTTGTCCAATCCGTCCTTAACCGTGGACACGGCTATTCGAATAGATTTACACTCTGCAGAGGCTGTACACTTTACCCACACCATCCAGGTACCCTACCCTGATCTACACCGATCGTGGGTCGAGTAACCGATCAAGACTCTCTGGATGCTCACTCCAATATAAGTGCCTACCCAATGAGTGTTATTCCCCTAAACACCGGGACACCCTATATAGTTCCCAAGCCAACCAGAGCGCTTTTTGCACTGCACAAAGTGTGTGCTTTCAATGTGGGGATCATAGTAATGCATGGAGGCCCGTAGACCCTTCGTTCCTTCTCCAGGTCGATGTCTCACATGGACCTTTACAGGAGAAGGCCCACCCTCCAGGATTTTAAATCCCCTATAGTAGTTGTAGGCAGCTTATACCAGAGTAAATAAACATCAAGCCCAGCCCTGTCCCATTCCAGAGTAATGTGGTTGCACAGATTAAGTTGTTATAGCTAAAGCTGCAAAGAACCGGGTGAGTTTTTGTAAACATTTTACCTCCTCTTTCCTTCAGCATCTTTTGTGAAACAAAAACCTTTTTCTTTCTCAAACTTCTCTTGGTAGGTCAAAACTCACCAAGGTTTGATCATAAAACTCTTTGTAAAACTTTTATGGGGTCTTCCCATCCTATAGCTTTGCTTCGGCTAAAACAGGGTCTCCAAAGGGTTATGGTGTTATGCGCCATCTATACTACTAGGGGCCAGTAGGTGTCATCATGGGGGTTGTACTTAAGGGTTATGGTGTTATGCTCCATCTATTCTTTTGCTCCTTTCAAGGGGTAAAGGACATGGGAGAGGGTGATTCTACCGTTATTTCGACCAGAGGGTGATGGTGGTTGCTGTGGAGAAGTATTGGAGAGGTTTGACTTGGTTTTGATCATAGCTTAGATTAATTTCAAATATTGGCCAAACTAGTAGTTATTATGGAGTTTCTCCAACATGATCTTGGCAAGATGGGATAAAGGTTCTGGTAGATAGGTATAGTCAGGGTGTACCTTCAGGAATTTTGTGGCATTTATTAGGTCATTTTAGATCATGTTTATCTCATTTATTCAAATAGTGTAGAACTGGTTTCTAGAAGCTCATTTTGATATTTTCACATTGGGCAAGGTTGGTTTTTTATGTGAGATGGTCCTAAATACCAGGTCACATATTGGGGATTTTTCTCAAGATTTATTGGGGCATAAAAGTATTTAAGACATTTATTTTATTGTTTCTTCCATTTAGGAAAATGGGCAAAAATAGTATGATATATAGGACTCAAAAGTGCTTAAATTTGGGGAAGTTCTTTGTCAGAAACCAAACCTTCCTTTGTAGATGTAGTTTTTGAGATTTTGCCCATTAAATGAATTAAATATTTTTTGAGCCATAGTAATTATGGATAATACTATATAAATCTTTATAATCAATGTATTTGATGTACACAAGGTGTATATAGCATTTGCAACCTTGGGGGTTGAGAATCCAACTTGATTTTGGTGAGGAACAAGAAATTAAAGGATCTAGGGTGATGTTATTTTCATACCATCAAAACACGGTTGTATCTTGGAGCTCAAGGCTTCCCTTGGTTCAAGGGTTATATGGATAGATAGACCAATGTATGCAGATCACCATGGTACAGAAGTTTGGGCTTGATCATGCTTGATCTCTCTAAGGATTCATTCCAAACTTTGAATAAAATAAGATTGTCGAAGCAGATTACTAAATAGCCTTCAAAACCTTGTGGGTTTTTGAAGCACGAGGATCCATTTGGAACAAGTGAAGTAGGTATTTCTAGACCTTTATGAGTAGAACACAATCATGCGAGGAGTTGGTCCAAATAATATAGGATGAAGGTGTGAGCTTCTACTGAAGTAGGCAAGTTGGTAAGATTTGCAGAAATTATTATTTTCTTGCCTGCAAAACTATCAAGAAAAAGGGGGTTAGAGGATGGTCTAACCAAGGGAAAGAGTGGTTCTTGGTAGTCATTATGATGGTATACAATATGTTTCAAGTTCATTACCAAAAGGGCACAAGGGTTGAGAAAGAGAGGCACTGAAAGAAGTGATGTTGAAATAGTTTTGTTAAGTAGTTTTTGTCGACTTATGTTGGGGTAAGGAGTATATAATAAGCTATACAATCATAAGCATGAGCACAGACAACAACAAGCAAGCACTACACAATTAAATAAGAAAAAGTTTTTGTTCCCCCTGATTTTTGCATTCTAGACAATTAATCAGGATTGCTGAAATTGGGATGTTACAATAAGTATCAGAAGTTTCAGATTCAGCAGAAGTAGCAGTATGTGTAGCATGTGTATGTGGTGTTGGTGTGAGGAACTTACTCATCACAGATGGTGAATCCATAGCAACAGACGTGTTCAGAACTATACCTCTCCTTGTAGTGGATGGTAATTTAGGAACCTTTCCATCACGAGATTTACCCATAATGAATGTATAGCAGCGAACAATAGTGGTTCCAAGTGAACTTCATAAATAGAGCTATGCTCCCCGGCAACAGCGCCATAAAATATTCTTGATGACCCACAAGTATAGGGGATTGCAACGGTCTTCGAGGGAAGTAAAACCCAATTTATTGATTCGACACAAGGGGAGCCAAAGAATATCTATAAGCCTTAACAACTGAGTTGTCAATTCAGCTGCACCTGGAAATAATCTTGCTTGTAGTAGGTTATCAGTTGCAATAGTTTTGTAGTAGCAATAGAAAATTAATAGCAGTAGCAAAATAAAGATAGTAGCAACAATTGCAGTAAATAGTAGGATTAAAGTGCGGTAGGCTTAGGGATGGATGGACGGGCATTGTATGGACAAGATAATTCATGTAATAATCAAGACATAGGGCATTTGCAGATAAATAAGATAAAGTATCCAAGTACTAAATAATCATAGGCATGTGTTCCATATATAGTCATACGTGCTCATAATGAGAATTTGCACAACATCTTTTGTCCTGCTAGCCTGTTGTAGCGGGGCCTCAAGGGAATCTACTAGCAATTAAGGTGCTCCTTTTAATAGAGCATCGGAGCAAAGCATTAACACTCCTTGAACACACGTGATCCTCACATCATAGCCATTCCCTCCGGTTATCCCAATTTCTATCACTTTGGGGTCTTGGGTTTCGGAGAATAATTTATGTATACAACTTGCAGGTAAGATCTTAAAAAATAATATCATCATGAATCAATAACATGTTCAAATCTGAAATCATGGCACTCGAGCCCTAGTGACAAGCATTAAGAATAACAAGTTGCAACAATGTCAAAAAGCACTAACCATAGATACTAGGAACCATGCCCTAACAATCTGATGCAATTACATGAATGATCTCATCCAATCCCTACCATCTCCGTAGCCTACTGCGGGGGATTACTCACTCATGGATGGGGGAATCATGGATGGTTGATGGAGAAGCATTGGTGATGATGATGGCGATGGTCTCCTCCAATTCCCCGTCCCAGCAGGGTGCCAGAACGGAGTTTCTGGTTCTGAATCGTGGTTTTTGGTGGTGGCCGCGTAGCGGAACTCTATCTGGAAAAATGCCGAACCCCCCTTTTTTAAGGTCAGAGGGCTTATGTAGACGAAAGGAGAGGTTGAGGCAGAGACCGAGGCGGCCACACCACCCCCTGGCCCGCGCCACCAGGTGGTGTGGGCCCCTCGTGGCCCCTCTCGGTCTCATCTTCTGGCTCCGTGAGTCTTCTGGTAAAATAGGAGTTTTGCGATATTTTCCGGGATTTTTCCTGAAAGGTGATTTCCTACACAAAAATGAGACACCAAAGTAATTCTTCTAAAAACAACGTTAGTCCGCATTAGTCGTATCCAAATCACACAAATTAGAGAAGAAACAATAGCAAAAGTGTTTGGGAAAGTAGATACGTTTTGAACGTATCACCCCCCCAAGCTTAGCTTATTGCTTGTCCTCAAGCAATTTAGTTGAAAACTGAGTGCGATAAAGGAAACTTTCACAAACACATTTGCTTCATAATATGTATATATTCTCAACATATGATCAAATACTTAGGCAATTCATAATAAAGAGTATGCAAATAAGTTTACCCAGTAGTCATGCAAGCTATGAAGAGATTCCAACCCAATAATAATAAGCAGCATGACACATAAGCATATGCAGGATTGTAATGCTCATAAGAAGATATGATAAGGTGGTATCTTGCTTGCCTTTCTTTTTGGAGCAAAACATAAATGCCAAGGCACCTCTGAAGTTTAAGTGAAGACTAGAAGTAAAAATATCAAAGATACAAGCGTCAAAGTTATGTCACAATTAACCGTGTTTTGGGACAAGCACATTACACTGAGAATGACAGCTATGCTCTTGGGAAGGTGCTCAAAGAATAAATGGTGACTCGACATAAAAGTGAAAGAAAAATATTTGAAACGTTTAAAAGGCTTCCAAATGTTGAAAGTATGGTACTCATTAGCTTTGAGCTCTCATTGCCCTGTCATAAGCATCTTGAGGTGATTAAGGTTAAAGTGACTCAATTATGAGGATATGCTTGACACGTTATAAGTTGAAAATCTCATGCCCCTTGCTTACGAGTATGAAACCTCATGCTACTCAACTTTGGTGACAAGTAAGTTCTTGTCATTGTAAGTGCATGTGTATCATATAGAACCGCCAAAAGGGTACCCCTTTCCCCATGACACAGGAGCTTTCCCATATCAAAATGACAAGGCAACAGACAATGAGCATCTCAACGATCTTTTTATTTTGCTATTTTCATAGGTTTTTATTGAGGATGCTTCACAGAATGCTCACTATGGTTATGCTGCAAGTTTCCACCATGATTAGGCATGGCTTAGGCTAGCCACCCAGGCGTTTATCTAACACATATATAAACTCCATGAGCTTACAAGCTCCCCTTTTATTAGTCACCACCGGGATCCATAAACAAAAGAATATGATATCAACTGGATAATAAGTGCAATGTGGAAAGCGTTCCCCATGGTAACATGGTTCTGCTAATTCTCAACTTATAACATGCAAGCATATAAGCAACATAGATGGGCACAATGGTTTAGGTTTATTAAGTGAAATAAAATAAAGTGTACCATCAAGTTCGTGAGAGCTTTACTAACTAATTTTCTTATAACAAGCAAACATTTTTATTTGGAAGAAAACAAAGCATAATAAATATGCAAGGAATAGCAATGACGCTAATAGGTAGATATGGTGGACTCTTTTTGATAATTTTGGTTTTTGGGAGTTGGATGCACGAGTAAATCTTATACTCCGATCAAGTGAAGGCTGGCAATAGAAAGGGAGCAACAATCGAGAGAGCAGTAACTGTCATAATCATGCTTGCGACAAAACAAAATTAATAGTGGCATAAAAGTGATAGAAGAACTCTGAGGCAAAATAAATCATAGAGGCTTAACTGACTTTGTGTTTAGTCATATGCATGTGTGAGCATGTGCCAAGTTGATTCAAATAAAACATTCAGAGGAGGATACCACAATCTCATACCAAGTTATGAATAGAACAAGAACATTTATATGAAGGAACCGAAGGAAATAGAGCAAGAACATTCAAATAACAACATTTATATACCAAGTTATGCAATCAAACATTTATATGACATGTTACAAACTATTAGTGGATTGGAGCTGATCATAAGAGACCAAGAACTACTAAGCATCCATTAAATAACATACACCTTACATGAACAGACTAAGAATGCCCACAATGATGAGTATATGTACAAAATGGAAAACAAATAGAGTTCATACCAGCCTCTTACCACACCTCGAGTTGTCATGAATCATCATTGCCTTTCACTTGTGTGGCTTGAATAATAAGATAAAACCCAACTCCAAGGAGTCACTGAGGACCGCTGAACCCTGCAACGAACTTTACAAAACTAGAGAAGAACAACAAATATTGGGTTTTCAATTTTTAAAGACAAGAACCGAAGGAAAGAGCAAACAAAGCAAAATATTTTTGGGTTTTTCGAATAATCAAATCAAAGCTAAAAAGGATGAAGCAAACCAAGGCTAAAAGATAAATAACCAAACAAAGACAAATAACAAAAATATTTTTGGTCTTTTGTGTTTTGGAAAGAATAAATAAAGAGAGAACAAAAACTGAAAAGAAAGCGAAACATGGATATACATAGTACCGACAAAACATGATATGTAGATGAGTGTGATGTCGGTATACCTCCCCCCAAGCTTGGGCTTTTGGCTTAAGTGGGGATCAACCCCAAGCTGGCCAAGGAGCGCCTCCATAATATGACTAAGAAGTGCCTTCGTCCTAATACGAACTCAAGGACGCCCCGGTGTAGTGCGCATAGTAGTCGTAAGAGGGCGCATCCCCCTG
This sequence comes from Avena eriantha, assembly GCA_910589775.1. Taxonomy (NCBI): domain Eukaryota; kingdom Viridiplantae; phylum Streptophyta; class Magnoliopsida; order Poales; family Poaceae; genus Avena; species Avena eriantha. The sequence goes on along the minus strand of OU342743.1, from coordinate 536,900,687 downwards.
GTGCTGCCCATGGAAACCAAGCAAGCGGAGCTGCTCCTCCACCTCCTTGGAGCGCGACCATGGCATCCCGCAAATACTGAACAAAATAGACTGTGGCAAGGGAATTTCCATCTCATCTCTGTCAGTAAACAACATCCTGTAAACTAAACTCTCTGTACTAGAGTTAGTAGTAACAAAGTGATGTGTTTTCATAGCAGCAAGATCAAGCCGTTGTGGGGTCAGCACAGTATCATTAGGATGAACCGAAAGTCCCAAGGCAACAACCATGCGTGCAACAATAATTCCCCCATAAATGGGTCCTCTAGCAGCTAGGTGGCGAGCAATGAGATAACCAAGATTATACTTGGTTTCATTATTAAGTGCAGCAGCAAGAAAAGCTAAATGATAATTACAAATATTACTAGTGTTCTCCCTACCAAGAATGCTAGTGGCAAGATAGTTAGCAAAATATCTAAGAGCTGGGAGTTGAATGTTTCTTATCTTCTCGCGCTGAGCTGTGTGGTCATCATCATTTGTTACACTTCAGTAGAGCTCCAGCAAATCAGCGGGTCGACCTTGGATGTTCTTTACCGTCCCAGTCATGCCAATGCCTATAATGCTGCAAAATCTTTCCAATGACATGGTAATAGGCATATCATAGATTTTGAAGAAACTGTTGACCTATAAGGGGTGTTAGTGAAAGTGAAACTTTCAACAAAAGTTTTGGTGAGCAAGGCATATTGTTCACTCTCATCTTGTATGTAAGTGGTTTGACATAAGGGGAGCCAAAGAATATTTATAAGCCTTAACAACTGAGTTGTCAATTCAGCTGCACTTGGAAACAATCTTGATCATAGTAGTTTTATTAGTAGCAACAGTTTTGTAATAGCAATAGCAAAGTAATAGCAGTAGTAAAAGTAAAGACAATAGTAACAATTGCAGTAAATAATAGGATTAAAGCACAGTAGGCATAGGGATGGATGGACGGGTGTTGCATGGAGAAGACAATTCATATAAAAATCAAGATATAGGGCATTTGTAGATAAATAAGGTAAAGCATCCAAGTACTAAATAATCATAGCCATGTGTTCCATATATAGTCATACGTGCTCGTAATGAGAACTTGCACAACATCTTTTGTCCTGCCAGCCCATTGCAGTGGGGCCTCTAGGGAATCTACTGGCAATTAAGGTGCTCCTTTTAATAGAGAACCGGAGCAAAGCATTAACACTCTGTGAACACACGTGATCCTCACATCACAGCCATTCTCTCTAGTTATCCTGATTCTTGTCACTTCGGGGCCTTTGGTTCCTGACAATAATATGTGTATACAACTTGCAGGTAAGATCATAAACAATAATATCCTCATGAATCAATAACATGTTCAGATCTGAAATCATGGCACTCGGGCCCTAGTGACAAGCATTAAGCATAACAAGTTGCAACAAAGTCAAAAAGCACTAACAATAGATATTAGGCACCATGCCCTAACAATCTGATGCAATTACTGAACGATCTCATCCAATCCCTACCATCCCCATAGACTACAATGGGGGATTACTCACTCATGGATGCGAGAATCATGGATGGTTGATGGAGAAGCGATGGTGATGATGATGGCGATGATCTCCTCAAATTCCCCATCCCTGTAGGGTGCCAGAACGGAGTTTCTAGTTCCGAATCGCGTTATATGGTGGTGGCGGCACAGAGGAACTCTATCTGGAAAATGTCGAACCCCCTCTGTTTTTAGGTCAGAGGGCATATATAGGCGAAAGGAGAGGTCGAGGTGGAGTCCGAGGCGGCCACACCACCCCCTGGCGCGGCCTGGCCTAGCCCGCGCAGCCAGGTGGTGTGGGTCCCTCGTGGCCCTTCTTTGTCTCGTCTTCTGGCTCCATGAGTCTTCTAGTAAAATAGGAGTTTTGCGATATCTTCCGGGATTTTTCCTGAAAGTTGATTTCTGCACAAAAATGAGACACCAAAGAAATTCTACTGAGAATAGTGTTAGTCCGCATTAGTTTTATCCAAATCACACAAATTAGAGAAGCAACAATAGCAAAAGTGTTCAGGAAAGTAGATACATTTTGGACGTATCATGATCCTCATCGCACTTTATTGCTTTTCCTTTCCATGCCCTTGTCGGGTCATAAGGGACCATCTACTTGATTTTCCTCCCAGAGGTTACCACCTCTTCTCTTCACGGGCCTGCACTAGGGGATGATGCTGCCCGATGGATTTTGCTGGAGTGCCCCCAGCCGAATTAACAATATAGGAACCTCCTGCCCTTGTTGGGTTTGCCTTGAGAAACTCCTCATTCTTCTTGTTTGCAATTTCACTAAATCAATAACTCGTTCTTGCTGCCTCTATCGGGATTCCCTGGTCAGACGCTCTAACTCGCATGCCGCTACATCTACAACCCTGAGGTTCTTTGCCGGGGTGCTATACCTCGGTAGACCTGCTGACATGGGGTTACCTGATTCCCCTGTCCTAGGCACATATTCCTTATGTATCTCACTGATGAGGTTTCTACCCCTAATCTTCACTCCATCCATGTAGGTGGGACTAGTACTAACCTTGTTCGCTCTGGCGTACTCAATTAGCGTGATGTTCAATGACTGATGAGCCATGGCTATCTTTTTTGCACCCTCTAATATTTTCTGCTGAGTCTCCTCCAACTCGGCTTGTGCTTAAGCCGGATCAACTACGGGAGCTACATGTGTAGTGAGACTCTCTATTGCCTGTTGCAGTATGTTTTGCAGCCTTTCTAGCGAAGGACCTCGAGCCCTAGGTACCTTTGGAGTTGTCTCCGGGTCTTTCGCCAGATCTTTGCTTGTTCCCGCATCCGGCACGGTAATCATCACCTCAGCGCATCTAGTGGGGCGAGTGATACGTGGACCGTGAGCCGCTCTGAGAGGAGGTTCTCCTCCCTCGATGATTTGCTTCGAGTGTATGCAGGACTTGTTGATGCTAATATAGATTTTATGGGCGCCAAAGCTAAGGAAGAGCCCGTTGCACGGAGGCGGGCGGTTGCTGATGCTGTGGGCATTATCGCTGATGAAGTGCAGCGTGCTGAACCACTGCACCAGCCTGGAGATGATGTGCTCTCCAGTGGCGATGAAGTTTCCTGTCCGGATATTGACACCATCTAGCACCTCTACTGGCCCCATGGTGGGCGCCAACTATCATGGTGGTGTCACGTCAGATGCCATGGGTAGGCTAAAGATGGGGCCAATGTGCACTAGTGGTATCCAGGAAGGGATAGTGTTGTGAATCTACACACAAAAGATAGAACAACACAACACGAGATGAACTGATATGGATCTTATATTAGGATCAAAAGGCTAATATAGATGCTCCTTGAGATATATCATAGAGAGGAAGCAGATGAAGTGCTCCTACTCTCTACTCTCTCTAGGGTTCTTCCCTTAGCAAAATTGACCGACCCTCTCCTAGGAGGCCCTAGATCACCTTATAAAGGGGTAGCCAAGTTATAGCTAGGGCATACGTGGCCTGGATATGCTTGGAATATGCTTGTCCCAAAGTGGTAACTCGGTGCGCTCCTTTCCCCTATCCACAGCCTTTGTAAGGCAATGGAGTAGAGTCCACGTGTTGTGAGTGTTGCTGTTAGTGACTGTCACATCTGTGATGATCTCTTCTGTCTCTGCCTCTCTGACTCTTGTCGCTAGCGCTTGTCTCTCCCTAGATTCCCCTAGGAGAGATAAAAGCACTGACCTTGGAGATGATTCCTTCCTTCTTCTGTAAGCCATCTCTTGACCCGGCCTTGGTAAAGTTAACCCGGGCAAGTTAGTACCTGCAAGGGGAAATTAGCTCACTCCTCATGCCGACATATCGTGTATGTCGACCTAGTCTTGCCAGTGCTTTCTAGCTCAGGGTAACCCAATGACCCTTCTATGATTCGGCCAGTTCATGCTTTGACCTAACTTTGCCTCTGGTTGACCTTATCCTTTTACCTCAGCTTTACCCTACCTGGGGTCATCCCCCCAACACCACCAATACAGTACTACTAATTGTCAGGCCAAAATTAATAGCCTAAAAAATTGGGCATGACAGCTTGGGTGCTTAAATAGGGAAACATCAAACACATACTATGAAAGTATATTATTACGTACATGGTGCCTAGTACAAACAATAGTGGAAATGATCTTGCAAGTGCTGATACTACAATATAGTATGAAAGTACTACGTACGTAGTATTGTACATTACATGGTGACAAGTACTAGCTATAGAAATGATGGTGGGAGTGCTGATAATCATATTTTCTGCATTTTGGTCAAACTTCACATAGTTCTAACGAGGCAGGATTGACACGAACCACATTGGTGCCTCGAACATTTTCTCCCTATGTTCAGCTCCAGTGTAGTTAACTGATGAACCTGTGGCAGCCCCCTATTGACGTGCATGCGGCTCCAATCTGGAACTAGTTGTGGGTGATGTTGGCAGAGCACATGTGTAGCAAACACACAGTCTTCTCTAAACACTAGCAGAGCTTTGCCAACATCTACAACACCAGGTTCGGGATCTGTAGGGGGCTCGAGGATAAATGGATGTTTCATTCCCACAAACACTGACCTCCCTTCAAGATTATCCCTTTTGATCCAGTCTGGTGCTACATGGTCATCCAGATTAAGGCCCTCTATAAAACATGGCAGCAGAGCGAGGGATAAGAAAGCTGCTCTCTACCATGTATGATACAGGATCACCATGGCTGCTGGTTTGTGCATCCCTGGTGTGAGTCCACAGGATATCCCAGCCAAGCTCTGCCAAGTACCAGCTGCGTAATGCAATATCTTCAGCCTTGGCATCATCACCATCTTGGACGTTTGCCGGCTCCTCAATTACTGGAGTCTATAAGACACACGGGCCTGCAAGTATACTTGTGTGTGCATTTCAGTTAGCAAAAGTATCAAGAACAATCCAGTTGTAAGTAATTTATAAATTATACTTTTAAATAACGAGACTCACTCCACTTGTTTGGTTCCCAGACAAGAACATCTCCTCGCGGTTCTTTCACCGCGTATATGTGATCAATATAACCACTGATTAGACTCATGGTAATGGCATCAACATACGTTGTTGGTACAAGATAGTCGTTTCGAAGGATAATCCAGTCCCTGTGACTAGGTAAATCTATGGTAGCAATCAATTTGCCAAACACCGCCATCACGCTATAGTGCCATTGGTTGTCAAATATGTACGGTTTCTTTGATATTTGTATCTTTAGCAGCTCGATACTCGCGTGCTTGTAGTTGTAAGTGTATGGGGGTCGAGAAAACACTAGTTACCAAATGGATAAATATCAACACGCTGCACACGTGGAAGCTTGATACGTGCCATAATGTAGACGTTTTGGAGGTACCAGCGCCCGGGTGCTTTGCAATCGCAAACCATTCTTCATTGGCACCAACCCAGCGACCCTTGTTTTCAAATCCTTGATCATCCCAAGATCTGGGCATGTCATCATCAACTGGTACAAATTCTTATATTGTTAGATTTTCTAGTGGCATCAGCAACGTGTCAATGCCCTGCAATAAATTTTCTTCATATCTAGGGGTATGCAAGGTGTTTGACAAAGGGGGAGTGCTAGCTAGCTTTGCAGAAAAAACTACTATTTGAAAGATGTAGAAACATGATGAATAAATCATGAATGCATACATACAAACACACCAAGGAATAAGGTCTTGTTTGCATTAAAGAAAAAGTGTAGGAATAGGAAATTTTCCTATGCTTTCACTATTTAGCCATTTGGTTTAGAGGAATGGACCAGTGGAAAAAAAGCAGGAAATTTCCTATGATTGATTAACAAGACTAGGGTCCTCTTTCGATCAATGGTTTTTAAAAAACGTAGGAATAGGAAAACACAAGATTGACATGGCAAGTATAGTAAATTCATATTAGGAATTATAACAGGTGTCTTTCTTTGGTGAATAGGAAACAAATACAAGAGTTTTGTAGGAATATAGTGTCCGTGCATTGGACTTCTCAAAGGAAAAACAGAATGAAGTTGGAGCTCATGTTTAGATTCTTATGGAATGGAGGGCATAGGAACTAAGAAGGGACTCCATAGGAATTTGATATCTTCCAAAATCCTATGGGTTAGAATCCCCCAAAACTCATATGCAATTCTTCATATCCAACTTGGACCTCATTTTCAAATTCCTACGCATGCAAAGGACAAGAATGAGGTCCCAAGAGACACGATAACATCATAAATACTCTCTCGTGAGGTTTTACTTTGACTTTACCATGTTTTAAAGTAATCCTATGTGTTTGTATTCATGTAAACCAAACAACCAACTTTTTTTACAGAAATCTTGTGTTTGTAAAATACATGAAACTTAATATATAATGGCAGCCATGATTGGCCAATACACCTTCCGTTATGGGTATCAACAGTCTTGGGCCTCTTTGGATTGCAGGATTGGGAACACATGAATGTCATAGGTTTGCCGGTGAAAAACAGGCGATTGTAAAATGTAGGAAAACTACCTACATGAATGGCATGTTTCGATCCTATGCACGTGATGACAGTTGAGGCTCAACTAGATGTTCCAATTCCTACGGGATTTAAGCATGGGTGGGGGTGCAGTTCAAAAGAATTTGGGTACAATGATTCCTTTGATCCAAATGCAATCTAGAGGAAAGAATCCAAGGATTCGAATCCTACGAAAATCATGCAAAATTTATTTTTACCTGCTCGTCACGGTCTAGTGGCCATGTCTGTGGGTTAGAGTGAAGTAGGGAGGGTAAACCAAACATAAGACCAGGATCTTCCACAATCCCTCAATGCATGCCAACCATGCCATGATCCAGGCGAGCAATGCTTAGAAGATTTGCGTGACTCATGATGTTGCTCGGCGGTCCGTAGTGGAGCTTGCCTGATGACTGCAAGTGCACAGATCAATTGTAGCTAGTTTTGAAGTAAAGACATCGAACCCATGGAGAGCTATTGGTAAAGGTCTTTCTGCCCCTCATTACTATCTACCAATGGATACTTATAAGATGCCTTTGATCTCAAGTAAAGGGTGTTTGAAAGGTTTATGGTTGTTTGCAGAAAAGTAATTAAAACAAGTAACAAGTTTGTATGAAAGCACGGTTGAACTCAATAGGGCTAAAAAATTCTCGGAGATGTAGGATACACCACTATGATAGTATTATTGTTATATGTAATGAAGATAGCATACTCCTTGTGTCATGATATGTGTGGAGGCCCCATAATAAGATGTTCACTACAAGGCTCGTAGGAAGCCACTCTGTTGAGCCAAGAGTGAGGTCACCTCTAAATAACCACTGTGATGTCTGAGAGCAATCACCCATACGAACCACCGCAATTAAGGGTTTCCCTGTGGATATCGTAATTAGCTTAGGGACTCTCTCTTTAATCCTCCTTTGACCGTGTAGGTTACGAGTCGGTGCCAATCTATCACGGGGCATTCCGGGTATGCTTCCAAGACACGTCCAAAGGATTTCTCCCTACCTTTAGTCCCAAGGGAAAATGTTATGCGACCGACTACACATACCATCTAAAGAGAGATATCTCACACAAATCATAATTATATCATAGACAAGCAAGTCATATGGACAAAAGAATAGATCATCTTTATTACAAGTTCATAATGGTGCCAGGGTTGCTCCATCTCCCCAAGAACAAAGAAACTACTCACTCATCGAAGCAATCAACAACATCATCATAATCAAATGAATGGATAAAAATATGGAGGTAGATCTAATGCAAACCACAATTGAATCTGGAATTACAACGAGATCTAATAGAAGAAAGATGGGGGTAATGGTGGTAATGGAGATTCGGCGATTGATGATCAAGGGGGTGATGCGTTTTCCTCCAATGATCTGTGAAGCAGCTGGGATTTTACCCTAGCCAAGTTCCAGCTTTAGATCCCTCTCGGATGTGGTTTTTCATGGTTTCTGGTGGCTATGAATGTCGGATCTCCCTCTCGTCTTTGTTAGCAAGAAGTATTTAACGAGGCGGTCACGATGGTGCCTGGTATGGGCAGACAGTAGGGCGGGCTCCGCTCGTACCAGTGGTTGTTATCGATACTGATGCCTCCTCCTTGCTTAGTATTCTTCTAGATGTGAAGGTAAATTCATAAAATGACTTTTATCACTTAGAAATATCATATAATTGCACAATTTGATAGCTCTAATTGATATGTTCATATATGACTCCATGATTTGGGATCCTATTGAAACAAGAACAAAATAGTGCGTGTAGACACGGTGAAATACAAAGATCCCTACTCTATTTATGCAAAAATGGAAGTTAAATATGCTTGAATTTTGGACTCGTCAACTCCCCCAAGCTAGGCTCTTGATCATCCCCGAGTAAGATGGTGGCTTATGGACAAGATCATCATGTTCATGAGACACGAGTCGTTATAGTAAATGAGGTAGAAATTGAAACAGGAATACAACATCGGATGTAGAGATAATTCATGGGTATTACCATACCCTTACACATTACATAACTTAGAGGCTTCCACACCTTTTCTAGTATTAATGAAATCATAAGAAGCTGCTAGTGATTCAACATATTATATAATCATAGAGTTTCAGAGATATAGAGCACTAAGTTTAGTAATGAAGATTCATGATCATTTTATCTCTTTTTTTATGTTTGTTTCTTTTGATAGCTCCTCTCTTCCTTTTCTTTTGATAGCTATATGTCTATATTTTTACTTTCTCCATTTTCTCCTTTTCTTTCAGCACAGCTATTTGATCATGCTCACTTCTTCAATGGCATTCAAAAACTCTTAATTATAATATGCTATCAGAATTCTTCTTCTCATAACTTAATCAAAACTTTCGTTGGTGTTGAAGTCCCTAAAATCATGACAGCTGTAGAAGTATCATAACACTCAACCTAGTTCAATCATCTAATATAATAATCATGAATCAAACACAACTTCAATTATCATAAAGTATCATAGATCAACAGATATAAACTTTCTCTTGAACAAAGGGAGCTCCAAGTTGATGCAACTAATGCAAATTCGGAATTTAAAGCCTAACCATGATTGCAAAAAAGTAAATATGTAAAATGTGTAAGATACATTACAAGGTTCTCACAGATCCCCCCAAGCTTGGAATCAAGGCGGGTGGATCAAATAATCCCTTGCAATTATTTGGTACCATGGAGTCTATCATGGTGAAGTAGTTTTGTTGGAGAGTGTTGCCCGAATCTTCTTGTTTGTATCTTCCAGAGCAGATATGCGTTGAAGCCACTTATATAAATCCGAATGCAAGAGGAACATCCCATCAACAACTTTTATCATCACGTCATTGACTTCCTTCTTGCTTTCAAGATCCAAAACACGCTTGCGCATGATGTCCCTATGGATGAGCTCTTATTTTTGGTACTTCTCTATCCTGTGAAGACGGTGTTCATTGTATGGGACATGCGCGCCAACTGGCATATCCAAAAGGTTGAACCCCCAATCCTCTTGTGGCTTGACGCTAATGCGCGTGTTCATGGTGATGTTCTTTGTTGTTGAGGTATGTGCCATAGTCTCCTAATAAGTTCCTGCATTGGAACGGTTAGCTTTCTTACGCTTTGGGGAAAAGTAGTTGATGGCGATGAGCTTGAGCGACTCCGTGCAACCCTTCCCATGAGGTTTCTTGGCTTCTTCCTTATCTTCAGGCTTCACCATAGCCAGGTAGTCCGGCCGCTTCCATCCCCTCTTCGATTGCTCCATGAAGAACTGGAACTCCTTGTCTTCAGAATCATCATCATCGGAATCATAAGTGTACCGCTTGTTCTTTGGGCTTAGGCCTTGAGCTTCACGATCATTAGCTTCGATGGAGGAGGTCTGGAAACTATCCCACGAACGAGTCATGAGGTTTAGATGCTTTCCTTTGCCTTGAATCGAGTAGCACATCAAATATATTAGATCTGTTGATATAAAAGAGAGGTGGACCTCTAAAGAGACTTATTAAGGGTCAGGAGTAGAGAGAACCTCGTATTAGAAGAAAAACGGTCACCCAAGAAAAGAATCCTAACAAATATGTAAACAAATAAGTGAAAAAGAAGGAAATTTGGGTCGTAACGACTAGTCGGTACTGGCGGACGCCCGTACAGCGCGCCCGTACCGGGTCATTTCCAAAAACACCATGGCATGAAGTCGGTATTAATCAACTGACTAAGTGGTACGGGCAGGTTCCACCCATACTGCCGGTCCGTACCTACTTTGTGGCCTCGGTTTCTTTAATAGAAACGAAAAGCAGAAAAGGGTCACCAAACTGATAACGACCAGTTGTACAGTGGGCTACGGCAGTATGGCGCAGTCGTACCGGTTGTGTGAAAACCACATGGAGTTATCAGCAGGCTTAATGATCGGTGGTATGGGCGGGCATGGCTGTACCGCTCGCCCATACCGATCTTGTAAGACTAGCAATAAACTCAGAAAACAAAAGGAATTTAGATATGCAAAACAAAATAGTAGAAAATCATCTAGAACAAAGATGTGTTCAGGACTTCATAAGCTATGATCATCAAGGGAAGATGAACTCATTTGAGTGTCTTTTTCTTCCTCTCTTCGAATAAAGTTGGTCATAGAAAATCACCAAAACCATTGTAAGAAGAAATAGAGAACTTCCTTTTTGGTAGTGTGGTTCCCACAGGTATATACATGGATGACACCTCCTTAGGATGAGCAACTTCTTTAGTGTCCATGAATGTTTCCTCCATCTACTCCTTTCTTTGTAGGATCTGTAAATCAAAATTCTTGCAGAAGTAAAGTCCAACGGATCATTCTTGGCTTAACATTAGTCCTTTCTAGGATTTCTTTTAAGCCAACAAGATCATTGTGTACTCTTACTTGAGAGTCCATGATATAAGATCTAAACTTTCATAGGAAAAAACAACTTCGAAGAATTCTTTTTCTACCATAGGGTAGTTCTTTTGGGCCCCTGATACATTGCAAATGTATCTATAATTTTTGATGTTCCATGCTTGGTTTTATCTGCTTTCTTAGGTTTTGTCCACACTTTGGAGTACTTTTCATATGATTTCTTGGACTAACCTATTAACAAGAGCCATAGTGCCAGTTGCCTCTTTTCTACTGTTTTTGGTTCCAGGAAGTCAGAAAATGAATATTCTCATAATTGGACGGGACAAAAGCCAAAGTCAGTATTTTACCGAGGGACACTTGGAGCCAGAATATGAGACGGAGATGGGCTAGAGGGTGGTCACACCACCTGGTGGCGCGAGCCAGGCTAGGCCACGCCAGGGGGTGGTGTGGGCCCCTCAGGCACCCCCTCGGTCTCCCCTCTCGCCTATAAGAGCCTCCCGATGCATAAACCCCAAATCGTCAATCAGAAATCCACGAAAAGTTCCGCAGCGCTGCCGCCACCAAAAGGGAGATTCGGGGGACAGAAAGTCTCTGTTCTGGCACCCTGCCAGGACGGGGAAGTACCCCAGAGCCATCTCCATCGATCTCCACCACCATATCCATCACCATTGCTGATTCCCATGATGAGGAGGGAGTAGATCTCTCTCGAAGCTAAGGGTTCTACCGGTAGCTATGTGTTCATCTCTCTCTCTATGCATGATCTTATTGAGATCATGAACTTGTAATCTATAGATCTACCTTGCTACTCAAGTGCTTTAATAGATCTCTGCTCTTCCCATGTGTGTGAAGTTGACAGTGTGCACACCATGCTGGCACTTAGGCTAGAGATTACAAATACTTGTTATGAGTTATATTTGGAGTTGGATGTCTTTATGAACTTGTGGTGTTTGTTGGAACCATCTAGTGCTCAAGGTGACAGTGTGGGGTTATCTAGATGCGGAAAGCGAACTTTGAGGTGTGCTGTTATAGCCCTACCATCGATTAGAGTGTTCAACCGGAGAGTAGTTAAGAGTAGTATCATAAAGTGAAGATATTTATATGAGAGTGTTCACTAGTGAAAGTATGATCCCTAGGCCTTGTTTCTAAGCATTGAAACACCGTTTGCAACTAGATCTATTACATGTTTGCTAGCTTCCATCTTTATTTCAGTTTGCCTTTACTCTCTTCCACGCCATCAAGCTATTTTATATCACCGTTACCACTTATAATTATCTATACCACTTGTATTTTACTATCTCTTTGCCGAACTAGTGCACCTATACACCTGACAAGTGTATTGGGTGTGTTGGGGTCACAAGAGACTTCCTGTATCTTGATTGCAGGGTTGCTTGAGAGGGGATACCTTTGACCACTTCCTCCCTAAGTTTGATAAACCTTGGGCAATCCACTTAAGGGAAAACTTGCTGCTATTCTACAAACCTCTACACTTGGAGGCCCAACAATTGTCTACAAGAATAGAAGTGCGTAGACATCAAGCTATTTTCCGGGCCATTGCCAGGGAGGTAAGGTAAAAGGTATTCACACCGGAGGATTAAAGAAGAAGAACCTCCCACGGCAAACACCTCTTTTCTGGCGCCGTTGCTGGGGAGGTAAGGTAAAAGGTACTCACATCCTCCGGTGTGAGTGCTCGAAGTTATTTCCTTTAGATTCTGCAATTTTGTCTTTTTGTTTCTTGTTTTCACTAGTTAGGCTTAATGGAGAACCAAAAAAATTAGAGAGCGTTATGGTATTTATCTTGAGTTAGGACATGAAGTGTTTGAAGAGAAAATTAAAAAACCTATGGAACTTTATTTGCATGCTAATAGCAATGTTATTAGTATGAATTCTCTGGACACCATTATTGCTAATGCTATGGAAAAGTCTAAGCTTGGGGAAGCTAGTTTTTATGAAAATGATCTTTTTTAGTTCCCCAGCTTTGGAAGATAGCTATTCTATTGCTTATGATGATACTATACCTCCAATATATGATGATTACAATGATGAATATTATATTTTCAGTCCACCTACTATTGTGGAGAAAATTAATTATGATTACAATATGCCTCCTATATTTGATGATTATGGTGATGAGAATAATAATGATAGCTATTTTGTTGAATTTGCTCCCACTACAATTAATAAGAATGACTATGTTTATGTGGGGAGAATTAATTCTTTTATGCATGTGGCTCATGATAAGAATGTTTCTTGTGATATCTATATTGTTAATTTTATTCATGATACTACTGAAATTTATTATGAGAGAGGGAAACATGGTTTTATGTATCTCAACAATATTAAGTTTTCCCTCTTTATGTTGAAAGTCTTGAAGTTGCACTTGTTTTTCTTTACTATGCTTGTTGCTTTGTGCTTTCAGGACTTGTTTCTTTACAAGATTCCTATGCATAGGAAGTGGGTTAGACTTAAATGTGCTTTCAATTTGCTTCTTGATGTTCTCTTTACTTCAATTCATATTTCTTATGTGAGCATCTTCTCAAACTATCATGCCTAACTTAAAGGCGTTAAAGAAAAGTACTTATTGAGAGATAACCCAAAAGTTTTAGATGAGTCTTGGAAGTTATTACTTGTGTAATAACCGCTCCTTATCCTTTTTATTTGCTTTTTGTGCCAAGAGTAACCTCTAATGAGAGAGAAGTAATGATTGGGAAATTTGCTTTCCCAAAACAGATTTCTGTGCTTCACCGTAAACATTTATGTAATATCTCTGTACGTCCTTTTGAGGCGTGAATATTTTTGCTTCTGCCCCAGGTTGTTATCTAACTTTCGTTAGTTCAACACTTTTCTATTTGAGCAATAGAAGGTCTTCTAAAAAATTTGTCTTTACCTGCTAGTCTGTTTTGACAGATTTCTGCCATTTTTTTGCATTTGCTCCTTTTTGGTTCCTTTTTGAGTTCTTTTGGGGAATTGAGCTTTTTGAGGGAAGTGCTACAGTAGCTAGTGTTTTAATGGAAGTTTATTGGTGTTAGAACTGAATCTAAATACCTATTATCTTGAGTGCACTAATGTTGCTAATAAAGATTGTGTGAAGTGTTGTATGAAGGAAAAAATTCCAGGTGTCTGGAAGGAAATGAGTAATGAGATGAAGAATGGACTAAAGCTCAAGATTGGGGATGCCACGCGTGTCACCCCAATAAATATCCAAGAAGTACAAGCGTCAAAGCTTGGGGATGCCCAAGGCATCCCCTTCTTCTTTAATAAAAATTCCAGGGTTCTTCCAAACACTTCATTTTTATTGTTTCATGCACAGTTGTGTTGTTCTTGGAGGGTCTTCTTTTTCGTTTTTTGTTTTGGTTTTCGTTTGCTTTGTTTACTTAGTTTGCTGAATAAATTGGTTGGACCCCTCTTTCATGCATTGGTTTTCAAATGGTTTGGTTTGGATTGGAAAAGAGTAGGAAAAGTTCATGCTTAAGTGGTAAAACGAGCTTGTTTTTGACTGTGGCCTATGCTTTGTCATGCCATGCTTGATATTGTTTTGGATTTATTCTTAGTGATCTTTGCTGTAGGATGACTTGTTATAAATAATTGATATTCCTTAATGTGCCTTGGATGAATCATGCATTGTTTTAGCATACTAAAGCATAGTATTGTGGTATTCTCCTTTGATGCTTTATTTGGGTTGACTTGGCGCATGCTCACACCATGTTATGACTATCCCAAGTCACCATAGCCTTTATGATCCTTTAGTTTTCAAATTTTAGTATCACTTTATGCTTTGATCAATGATGTCTTGTCACTCTACATGATTATGGCCATTATTGCTCTCTTAGTTTGTCGCTCCCAGTCTTTTGCTAGCCTCTGTAACCAAGTATGAGTCCCACTCATGCATCCAACTCCTTAAACCAAGTTATTCCAAAGAGTCCACCATACCTACCTATTAGCAATTGCTATTCCAAGTATATTCATGTTTTTTCTACCTTCCAAATTAAATTTGTTATGTGAAAATTAGTGATTAAAGCTCTCACAAACTTGATGGCACACTTTACTTTTCTTGCATTTAATAAACTTGAACCATTGGGTCCTTCTTTGTTGCGTATATGCTTGCGCTTTATAAGTTGAAATTAGCAGAACCATGTATCATGGGGAACGCTTTCAACATTGCACGTGTACTTTGTACCCCGTTGATATTATGTTCTTTTCCTTATGGATCACGGCGGTGTGAAATAAAAGTGGAACTTGGAAGATCATGGAGTTTGTATGTGTGTTAGAGAAACGCCTGGGCCGCTAGCCTAAGCCATGCCTAATCATGGTGGAAACTTGCAGCTTCACCATAATGAGCACTCTATGAAGCATCCTCAATAAAAACCTATGCAAATAGCAAATAAAAAGATCGCTGAGATGCTCATTGTCTGCTTGCCTTGTCATTTTTATTACGGGATAGCTCCTGTATCATGTGCAAGGCGTACCCCGTTGGTGGTTCTTTATGATACATATGTACTTACAATGACAAGAGCTTACTTGTGACTAAAGTTGAGTAGCATGAGGTTCGGTCTTCGTAAGTAAGGGGCATGAGATTTCAGCTTATAACTTGTCAAGCATATCCTCTTAGTTGTGTCACTTTAACCTTAATCACCTTAAAGATCCTTATGATAGGGGTAATGAGAGCTGAAAGCTAATAAGTACCATAATTTTTGGAAGCTCTTTATGAAACTTGAATCCCTACTTCCTTCTATGAAGGCCTTTGTTTTACCTTTATGTTGAGTCTCCACCTTCTATATTTATGAGCATAGTGGCCATTCTTAGTTCTATGTGCATTGTCCCAAGACTAGTTGATTGATGCATAACTTGATATTGCTTGTTTTAAACTATTTGTATCTAGTCACTCTTATGAACTTCGAAGGTGCCATATGCATTTATATTTTCTACTCTATGAGGGACAAGCTGAATGCCATTATGCTATGTTTTCTTTATGTGAAACAAACAAACGTCTTGCAAAGCATTGTTATTCATGAATCTTTTGTTTGTGCCTTTTCATGTTGCAACATAGTTGCTTTGCCTTATTGTTAGAAATTTGTATTTCATGTTATGATTGAAGTACTATGATCCCAGCTTTGAATGTTTTACATGTACTTTGATCAAGTTTATGATGGTTCATGTCACCTCAAAAATTATTCTTTCTTTTTATCACTTACCTACTCGAGGACGAGCAGGAGTTAAGCTTGGGGATGTTGATACATTGCAAATGTATCTATAATTTTTGATGTTCCATGCTTGGTTTTATCTACTTTCTTATGTTTTGTCCACACTTTGGAGTACTTTTCATATGATTTATTGGACTAACCTATTAACAAGAGCCACAATGCCAATTGCTTGTTTTCTGCTATTTCTGGTTCCAGGAAGTCAGAAAATGAATATTCTCGGAATTGGACGGGACAAAAGCCAAAGTCAGTATTTTACCGAGGGACACTTGGAGCCAGAATACGAGACGGAGAAGGACCAGAGGGTGGTCACACCACCTGGTGGCACGGACCAGGCCAGGCCGCGACAGGGGGTGGTGTGGGCCCCTCTGGCACCCCCTCGGTCTCCCCTCTCACCTATAAGAGCCTCCCGATGCATAAACCCTAAATCGTCAATCAGCAATCCACGAAAAGTTCCGCAGCGCCGCCACCACCGAAGGGGAGATTCGGAGGACAGAAAGTCTCTGTTCTGTCATCCTACCGGGATGGTAAGTGCCCCCGGAGCCATCTCCATCGATCTCCACCACCATCTCCATCACCATTGCTGATTCCCATGATGAGGAGGGAGTAGATCTCTCTCGAGGCTATGGGTTCTACCGGTAGCTATGTGTTCATCTCTCTCTATGCATGATCTTTGTGAGATCATGAGCTTGTAATCTATAGATCTACCTTGCTACTCAAGTGCTTTAATAGATCTCTGCTCTTCCCATGTGTGTGAAGTTGACAGTGTGCACACCATGGTGGCACTTAGGCTAGAGATTACAAATACTTGTTATGAGTTATATTTGGAGTTGGATGTCTTTATAAAATTGTGGTGTTTGTTGGAACCATCTAGTGCTCAAGGTGACAGTGTGGGGTTATCTAGATGTGAAAAGCGAACTTTGAGGTGTGTTGTTATAGCCCTACCATCGATTAGAGTATTCAACCGGAGAGTAGTTAAGAGTAGTATCATAAAGAGAAGATATTTATATGAGAGTGTTCACTAGTGAAAGTATGATCCCTAGGCCTTGTTTCTAAGCATTGAAACATCGTTTGCAACTAGATCGGTTACATGTTTGCTAGCTTCCATCTTTATTTCAGTTTGCATTTAGTCTCTTCCATGCCATCAAGCTATTTTATATCACCGTTACCACTTATAATTATCTATACCACTTGTATTTTACTATATCTTCGCTGAACTAGTGCACCTATATACCTGACAAGTGTATTGCGTGTGTTGGGGACACAAGAGACTTCTTGTATCTTGATTGCAGGGTTGCTTGAGAGGGGATACCTTTGATCACTTCCTCCCTAAGTTCGATAAACCTTGGGTAATCCACTTAAGGGAAAACTTGCCGCTATTCTACAAACCTCTGCACTTGGAGGACCAACAATTGTCTACAAGAATAGAAGTGTGTAGACATTAGCCCCCTTCAGGGTGCGACTAGCATGATGAATGATATTAAGATCATCACCATCATACTGATAAAGAATTAATCCTACAGCTTCATGACCAGTTTCGCAAAACAGCTCAAAAGGCTTCTTCGAATTAGGTGGTTTTATAATGGGAGCTTCAAGGAGGGCTTGTTTTAATATGTTGAAGGAAGTAAGCCACTTTCATCAAAATTAAAACAAACATCATTTTGAAGAAGGTTAGTTAAAGGTCTAGAAGTTTTTTAAAAGTTCTTCTATAAAATCCTACATGACCTAAGAAGCTTCTTATACCTTTTATGTCTTGAGGAGGGGGTAACCGTTCTATTGCTTCAATCTTTGCTTTATCGACTTCTATGCCCTTACCTGAGATTTTGTGACCGAGCACTATGCCTTCTTGAACCATAAAATGGCATTTCTCCTAGTTCAAGACTAAGTTAGTGTCTTCACATCTCTGCAAAACCTTATGAAAATTACGGAGACAATGATTAAAGGAAGTTCCATAAATAGAGAAGTCATCCATGAATACTTTCATAATACTTTCAACATAATTAGCAAATATAGCAACCATACATCTTTGAAAAGTGGCGGGAGCATTGCAAAGACCAAAAGGCATACGGAGATAAGCATAAAGGCCATAAGGACAAATAAAAGTAGTTTTAAGTTGATCATCAGGGTGAACAACAATTTGTGAAAAATTGGAATAGCCATCTAAGTAACAAAAATGAGAATGCATAGCAAGCTGTTCTAAAGTTTGATCTATAAACGGTAAAGGGTAATGGTCCTTCTAAGTTTCCTTATTAAGTTTTCTATAGTTAATGCACATCCTGTGTCCAACAACAGTTCTAGTAGGTACCATTTCATTATGTTCATTTTCTACAACCGTAAACCCACCTTTCTTAGGAACACAATGAACAAGACTTACCCATTCACTCTCCTCTACATGAAATATGTCGCCTGGAATCAACAAACGTATTATTTATTTTCTTACCTCCTCTTTCATGCGATGTTTAAGACATTGCTGAAAGTCCGCGACCCGCTGAGCTCCTTCTTCCATGAATATTCTATGGGTGGCTATCGAGGGACTAATCCCCTTCAAGTCACTCATCGAATACCCAAGAGCATTTTGATGCATGCGGAGAACCTTCATTAAGTTTTCCTCCTCTTTACCTGCAAGTTTAGCACTTATACTAACAGGAAATTTATTGGTTTCATCAAGGAACCTATATTTTAGTTCCTTTGGTAGAGTGTTAAGGATTGGAGGGGAAGAGCCTCATCTTCTTTCCTTATGGGTTCTTCATATTTTTGATTAATCTTGGTGTCCACCTTAGGTGTGGAGTCAAGATAATCATCTGTTTTGGCTTTTCCTATGTCTTGAAGGACATTATTATTATTGACTAAACTTCAAATCATCTTCAGGAGTCTCGATGACTATTGAGGCTAAATTTACGATATTACCTTCTTCCTCACGTTCGTACTCATCATCACCCAATTCTTCAATAGCCGGCTTATGGTCAAATTTAGAGAGGTGAAAATCCATCTTGTCTTCACCAAACTTGAGAGACACAGTTTGTCTCTTGCAATCTATGTTTGCTCCTGCGGTATTTAGAAAAGTTCTTCCAAAAATGATGGGACAATAAACATCAGTAGGCATATCAATAAGCACAAAATCAATGGGATATTTGTAAGGCCTAATACAAATTGGAACATTCCTAATTACTCCCATAGGAACTCTGAGTGTTTTATCAGCAAGCATTATAGTCATATCCATATCTTCTAGTTTGGCTGGAGTTAATTCATTTTGAATCTTTAGATAAAAATTAAAAGGGATAACGTTAACATATGTACCAATATCACAAAGTCCATAATAGGAAGTTCCTCCAAAAGTGCATAGGAGAATAGGCTTATCAACTTCTTTAGCTTTTACCTTTATTTCAACAAATTGCGAAGCTTTGGTATCTAGCTCAATTACATTGCAGTGTGCAAACATGGTTAAAATATCCTCGTTTATTGATGCATATGCCTCTTGTACATGTTCTTCTCCAGTTTTCCTTATTTGTGTTTCCTCTTCCACATCCTTGATAAATAATTCTTCCTCTTTGCATTGATCCTCTAGTTGTTGAGCCATCATATGTTTTCTCACCGTCCCTGCGAAAGGAAAGGGTTCAACATATGGGGGTACCTCCTTTAATGGCTCGATAGAGGCCGTGATTGTTGGACCTTCTTCTACAACTAGTTTAAGTGGTGGAGTATAATGGAGCCAGTCTTTCTTAGGAGCCTCAATATGTTCTATAAAAGACTAAAGGATTTGCAAAATAATATCATCATAAGGTTGCAGTTCATTAGTAGTTTCTTTTATTTTACTATAGTCTTTATAAGCATTGAGACAATGATATTCAATTTCTATACCTCCTTCGCCTCCTAAATCAAATCCCCATGTTTCTCTATTAGGGAGAATTCATTCTAAAAGTTCCCAAGCTTTAATTATAGTTAACTCCATGAAAGAGCCTCCTGGATTTGTGTCAAGCTCATGTTTAATTTCTTGATTAATTCCTCCATAGAAAATATGCAAAACGTATCATTCAGTAAAATCGTGATGGGGACATTGATGAAGTAGAGACTTGTACCTTTTGTAGGCTCTTACCAAAACTTCACCTAGGCGGTTCTTGAAGTTTGTAATTGCCCTTCTTACTTCAGTAATTTTTACTTTGGGAAAGAATCAAAACACAAATTCTCCATTAAGTTTTTCCTAGGTATCTATTTTATTTACATGGGAAATTCTATACCAAGCCAAAGCAGTGTTGGTTAGAGACTGGATAAACAGTTTAAGCTTTAATTCATCATCAAAATAGCCTCACAATTTAAGGGTCCAACATAGCTTGGTAAAATGCTTTAAATGATTTTAAGGATCCTCACCGGGATCATCTCCTGCAGAAGTTTTCTCTTTAATAATAGTTATAAAACGAGGGTTGACCTCATATTCTGGTTCGCTCCCACTCGGGAATTCTTTGACGAGTCCTCTATTGAACCTCCCGAGGTATTTAGTAGCATCGAGCTAATTAATCAGTCTGAGTGCAGTCATGGTGCTTACCTGAAACTAGTAAACCACTTTAGTAAAACAATGAGTAAAATAAGTAACTAAGAACAAAGACCAAAAGCGCTTAGCTCCCCGGCAACTGCGCTAGAAAATAGCTTGATGACCGCAAGTGCACAGATCAATTGTAGCTAGTTTCGAAGTAAAGATATCGAACCCACAGAGAGCTATTGGTAAAGGTCTTTATGCCCCTTGTTACTATCTATCAAAGGATACTTATAAGCTGCCTTTGATCTCAAGTAAAGGGTGTTGAAAGGTTTATGGTTGATTATAGAAAAGTAATTAAAACAAGTAAAAGAAAACAAGTAACAAGTTTGTATGAAACCGCGGTTGAACTCAATAGGGCTAAAACATTCTCGGGGATGTAGGATACACCACTACGATAGTATTATTGTTATATGTAATCAAGATAACATAGTCATTCTGTCATGATATGTGTGGAGAGAGACCCATAATAAGATGTTCACTACAAGGCTCGTAGGAAGCCACTTTGTTTAGCCAAGAGTGAGGTCACCTCTAAATATCCACTGCGATGTCTGAGAGCAGTCACCCATACAAATCGCCACAATTAAGGGTTTCCGCGTGGATATCATAATTAGCTCAGGGCGTCCCCATGGATTTCTCCCTCCCTTTAGTTCGGAGGACAAATGATATGCGGTTGACCACACATACCATCTAAATATAGAGATAAAACACAAATCATAATTATATTATAGACAAGCAAGTCATATGGACACAAGAATAGATCATCTTTATTACAAGTTCATAATGGTTCTAGGGTTTCTCCATCTCCCCAAGAACAAAAGAACTACTCACTCATGGAAGTAATCAACAACATCATCATAATAAAATGAATGGATAAAAGTACGGAGGTAGATCTAATGCAAACCACAATTGAATCTAGAATTACAACAAGATCTAATAGATGAAAGATGGGGGTAATGGTGGTAATGAAGATGTAGTGATTGATGAAGAAGGGGATGATGCGTTGTCCTCTAATGATCCATGAAGACGATAGGCTTTTACCCCAGCCAAGTTCCTCATTTAGATCCCTCTCGGATGTGGTTTTTTGTGCTTTCTGGTGGTTGTGAATGTCGGATCTCTCTCTCATCTTCGCTAGGAGGAAGTATTTGATGAGGAGGTCATGATGGTGCTTGGTACGGGCGGATGGTATGAGCGGGCACCGCCCTTACTAGTGGTCGTTATCGGTACTGATACCTCCTCCTTGCTTGGTATTCTTCTAGGTGCGAAGGTAAATTCATAAAATGACTTTTATCACTTAGAAATATCATATAATTGCACAATCTGGTAGCTCTAATTGATATGTTCATATATGACTCCATGATTTGGGATCCTATTGAAACAAGAACAAAATAGTGTGTGTAGACGCTGTGAAATACAAAGACCCCTACTCTATTTATGCAAAAACAAAAGGTTAGTATGCTTCAATTTTGGACTCATCGTTGCCCAATCCCATTGCCTGGCTATAGCGCTAAGACATCTTATGCTTCATCGCTCTAGATATCGTTCTAGGGAAGAGTACTACGGAAGATTAGTCGGGATGGGTTGGTGGTTTCTATCTTTCTACAAGGGTGGAAAGGGTCTAATATGGTATACAAGCGGTCAGAGCGGCAGAGGAAGACGATGAGGGGCGCGCGGTTTCTCAGCAAAAAAAGATGGGGGGTGGGTAGTTCCCCTGCGCTTATCGAATCGACTCCTCTGACCTAGTATATTAGGGCAAAACTAATGCGGGACGTTAACATAGATGCTTATGCAAAAAGTAATAATAATGGAAAATTAGTATATTTCTTAAATGCTCCAACCCACAATGTTAGCCGCTAGTTTGAGGCGCTACTGTTTTTTCATATTAGTAGCTAGGGCATAGTAAATCACACCGTGCCAGAAAAACAGTTTGAAATGTCCTAAAATTTGTTTTGCATTTGGGGATGGTGATGAGGCACTGAAGGAGAGAGAAAACACAATTTTTTTGAGTGCATATATAATACTCCCTCTAATCCATATAATGTTCTTAGATTTATCTAGATTCGAATGTATATAGTCATGTTTTAGTGCTAGATACATTCAAATCTAAACAAATTTGAGAACATTAATTTGGATCGAAGGGAGTACTACTATAGTAAAGGTCGGGAAATTTACTACTCTCCATACTACAACTAATGCTAGGTTTTTTTGCGAATACAAGTACTACTAGGTGACTGTCCCATGTACCTCATGTCAAGAAGCCATCACAATTTTGCTCTAATGTCAGGAAGCCATCACAACTAAGCTTAAATTCATTTAAATTTTACACCTTACTTTTAGGTTCGAATTTTACACAGACGGTGGGAGTACATTTTACATCAAGGACCTAAAAAGGTAAAATTACATCGAGATCCATACATTTAGCACGAAGCACCCTAAAATTAAGCAAGGAAAATAGTCGGGTCGGCTCCTTCTCGAGCGAGTAGCTGATCGAACCATACTCTTCCACTACTTCCTCTTTGGTCGTTTTCGAAATATGGCCAAATTTGGTGGCATGCAAATTCTTGGATCTCGGAATCATCAGCATAAAGTATATTGTAGATATGGCCATGACATTGGTCGTTCGGCTTGATATCCAAGAATGTTCATATTCATTGACAATTAAGGTTAAATTTGAATAAATTATACAACTTCCTTTTCGGTTTGAACTTTACAAGAACGGTGTACATCAAAGACCTAAAAAGGTAAAACTACATCGAGGTCCATACATTTAGCATGAAGCACCCTAAAATTAAGCAAGGAAAATAGTCATGTCGGCCCCTTCTCGAGAGAGAAGCTGATCGAACCATACTCTTCATACTACTTCCTCTTTGATTATTTTCAAAATATGGCAAAATTAGGCGGCATGCAAATTCTTGGATATGGGATCATCATCAACCTAAAGTATGATGTAGATATGGTTATGACCTTGGTCACTCGTCCTAAAATCCAAGAATGTTCATACTCATTGACAACTAGCTTAAGATCATTAAAATTTTGCCACTTACTTTTAGGTATGAATTTTACACGGATGGTAAGACTACATTTTACATCAAGGATCGAAAAGGGTAAAATTACATCGAGGTCCATATATTTAGCATGAAGCACCCTAAAATTAAGAATGGAAAACAGTCGGGTTGGCTCCTTCTTGAGAGAGCAGCTGATCGAACCATGCTCTTTATACTACTTCCTCTTCGCTCATTCTCAAAATATAGCCAAATTTGGTAGCAAGCAAAAATCTTGGATATGGGATCATCATCAGTATAAAGTATGAATTAGATATGGACATCACCATGGTCGTTCGGCTTGAAATCCAAGACTGTTCATACTTAAAAACTAAGCTTAATTTCGTTTAAATTTTACCACTTTCCTTCAGGTTCAAATTTTACCTGATAGTGGGAGTAGATTTTACATCAAGGACCTGAAAAAGGTAAAATTACATCGACGTCCACACATTTAGCATGAAGCACCCTAAAATTAAGCAAGGAAAATAGTCGGGTATGCCTCTTCTCGAGTGAGAATCTGATCAAGACATACTCTTCATACTACTTCCTCTTTGTTTGTTTTCAAAATATGGCAAAATTTGGCGGCATGCAAATTCTTGGATATGGGATGATGAAACATCAACATAAAGTATGATGTAGATATGTCTATGACCTTGGTGGTTCTGCTTTAAATCCAGTATGTTTATACTCATTGACAACTAAGCTTAAATATGTTTAAATTTTATCACTTACTTTTAGGTTTGAATTTTACACGGACGGTGGGAGTAAATTTTACATCAAGGACCTAAAAAGGAAAAATTACATCGAGGTCTGTACATTTAGCACGAAGCATCCTAAAATTAAGTAAGAAAAACATTCGGGTCGGCTCCTTCAATTCTCGAGAGATCAGTTGATCAAACCATACTCTTCATACTAGCTACTTCCTCTTCGATCGTTTTGATAATATGGCCAAATTGGCAGCATGCAAATTCTTGGATATGGGATCATCATCAGCATAAAGTATGATGTAGATATGGCCACATGACCTTCATCATTCGGCTTGAAATCGAAGAATCTTCATACGCATTGACAACTGTGCTTAAATTCGTTTAAATTTTACCACTTACTTGGATGGTGGGAGTATATTTTACATCAAGGACCTAAAACTGGAAAATTAAATAGAGGTCCATTCATTTAACATGAAACACCCTAAAATTAAGCAAGGAAAACAGTCAGATTTGTCTCTCATTCTTGAGAAAACAGCTGATTGAGCCATACTCTTCATACTACTTCCTCTTTGTTTTTTTTCAAAATATGGTAAAATTAATTAGACGACATGCAAATTTTAGGATATGGGATCATCATCAGCATAAAGTATGATGTAAATATTGCCTTGACCTTGATTGTTCGGCTTCAAATCCAAGAATGTTTATAATCATTGACAACTAAGCTTAAATTTGTTTAAATTTTATCACTTTTTAGGTTAAAATTTTAAACAGATGGTGTGAGTACATTTTACATCAAGGACCTAAAAAGGGGGAATTATATCGAGGTCCATGCATTTAGCACGAAGCGGCCTCAAATTAAGAAGAGAAAAAGTCGGGTTTGGCTTCTTCTATACAAAGCGGTTAATCGAGCCATACTCTTGGATAGAGGATCCCGCTTAGCTCCAAAAGTATTTTGGAAAATTTTAAGAGAAATCTTTCGCGCTTACTTTTAGTTAAAATTTGACACGGTCGGTGGGAGTACAGTTTTCATCAAAGACCTCAAAAAATAGAAAATTACATAGAGGTCCATACATTTAGCACAAAGGGCCCTAAAATGAAGCAATATTATGAAAAGCAGTCGGGTCCTGTCCTTCTCAGGCGAGCGGTTGAGCCATACCCTTTGTACTTCTACTCCTACTGTACTTTTGAACGAGCATGCTCTGGGTGAGCTTGGTGGCTTCCTCTTCGCAGGGTGTGAAATGGAACGAGAATGGAGTAATATGGAGTATAGTAGGAAAGTTGCCCAGATCATAACGAAGTGCATCGAATGCAATGGTATGTACTGCATATAGTATAAAAATACCTTGTGCACCATTGTCTTTTGAATAACCTTCCCTCTGGATGTTTGGGAAGGAAGTGAAATTTCAAAACGGGGAAAGTTTGAACTTCGACTCTAATACTATGTTCTGCCAGCAAGCCCCAAACTGGTCCTACATATAGAGTAGAGACTATTACATTCAACATATCATTTAAAAAGTTATAAATATTTGATGAATTATTAACCTTTTATGAATATATAAGTTTTACAAATTTGTTAATTAATGGGATTACTGACAAGGCAGACACAACTATCTGTTATGTTGTCAACAAAGCTAAATAGGTTAGATGACCAAGTGGTGGAAATTGCAATGGATCAAACCAACAGCTATCAAAAACTGCAAAAATAACTATACAAGTGGTGGTTTGTGCAACACATGCAGAAGGACATGGTAAAATCTGCGATGTCCTCTTCCTATATATGCACACCAAGGCAGCTGACCAACACACTAGTGACTTTCTTAAAAAACATGCCTAAGACACACACACAATGTGGCTAGACCAAGGCACACGTGTGCGGTGCCATGCTGTGGGACGATGGAGAGATCTTTTGGGCGGTGTGCGCGAAGCTCCGCACATGAGGGGAGAGGGAGGATGGATGGTGAGAGATAGCAAAGGAGAGAGAAAACATATACAACTACTAGTAGGTACCTGCACCCTATGTCATAAACCCGTCAAACTAGCTCTACTCTGACATTGCACTGCCTTCAAATCCTCCTTCGCTGCTCTCATGCTGCCTTCCAATTAGTATATTCTCATATAATCTCTTCTTGCTCTTCGTTTTTTTCTTTGGCAGCTTTGGGGTTAATTTTCTGGTGCCCCTAGTTCAGTAGAAGTACAGACTACTCGAGTTTTGCACAATAGTCCTCTTTGTCTGAAAACTGGATATGTGGCATTTAGATCCAAATATGCGTTCTTGCTTTACAACAAAATAATTTGGTCACCGGGAACTTTTTCTTTTCCTTTCTAACAAGGAATCTGACATGAAGTACCAAGAAGGTGCTTGTTAAAATCCAAGGGTGGGAATAAAATTTACATAGTGGTCCAAAAAGAAAAACATAATACATTTGGGACCTACACTTTTACAACACGGACCCTAAAGATCCACTCGGAAATTTGAACATGTTTTTCTTAATATTATTTCGAAACTACCACCCCAAATTTTTTTACCATGGCAAGACGCACCCATCTATCAAATATGGGAACATTATCATGAACTATGATGTAGATATGGCCATGACCTAATTGGTCGTTTAGCTCAAAATCCAAGAATGTTCATACTCATTGACAACTAAGTTTATCAAAACCAAATATTAATTAATAATGTGTATTATACTTTTTATAACGATTTTTTCTGGATACACGTAACATGATTCCACACAAAAAATATTATACTTTCTATTCTTTATTTGAATGTTTTCAAAACCGTGTCAACTTTGTCGGGATGTGGATGCATAGAAAGAACATGAATTTTTTAGAACTTTTAGTGGTTTTCGATATACTGAGTTCCTAGTTAGCTTCAAAAGATTTTTTGAAAAATTTAAGTGCAAGCTATCGCACTTACTTTTAGGTTCAAATTTTAGACGGACAGTGGGTGGGAGTACATTTTACACCAAGGATCTAGAAAGGTAAAATTATATCGAGGTCCATACATTTTGCACGAAGCACCCCCAAAATCAAACAAGGAAAACAGTTGGGTTCGGCTCCTTCTCGAGAGAGCAGCTGATTGAGCCATACTCTTCATATTACTTACTCTTTGTTTGTTTTCTAAATATGGAAAAATTTAGTGGCATGCAAATTCTTGGATATGGGATCATCATCAAGATAAAGTACAATGTAGATATGGCCATGACCTTGGTCTCTCGGCTTGAAATCCAAGATTTTCCTATGCATTGACAACTAAGCTTAAATACGTTAAAATTTTACCACTTACTTTTAGGTTCGAATTTTACATAGACGGTGGAAGTACATTTTACATCAAGAACCTAAAAGGGGGAAATTACATCGAGCTCCACACATTTAGCACAAAGCACCCTAAAATGATGAAAGAAAAAAAGTCGGGTTTGTCTCCTTCTCGGGAGAGAAGCTAATTGAGCCATACCCTTCATACTATTTCCTCTTTGTTTGTTTTCAAAATATGGCCTAATTTTGGTGGCATGATAATTCTTGGATATGGTATCATGAATCGTCAGCATAAAGTATGATGTTGATATGGCCACGACCTTGGTCGTTCGGCTTGAAATCCAAGAATATTCATACTCATTGACAACTAAGCTTAAATACGTTTAAATTTTACCACTTCCTTTTAGGTTCAAATTTTACACAGACGATGGGAGTACAATTTACATCAAGGACCTAAAAAGGGTAAATTACATTGAGGTCCATACATTTAGCATGACGCACTGATACGTCCATAATGTATCTATAATTTTTGATGGTTTTATGCTAATAATATGCTTTTGATACTCTTTTTTATATAAAGTTTATGATTTATTTGGACTAACCTACTAATAGTTGCAAAAGTGCACAATGTTCTTGTTTTACACTTTAATGTGTAGGAATTACCAAGAATACAAGTGGAAAACCTTGTTGGAGTCAAATTGGGATTTTCCAGAAATCTGTCTCAGAACTCTTTTTGAAGATGGTCACGTTTCAGGACGAATACGGCGTCAAACAGAAAACTCTTCAACTACAAAGTTGTTGTAAATTTCACGATAAACGTTCTGGACATAAAATTTAGTTGATTCCGAATCCGTATGGGCCCGATAGTCCCGATTTACTGCAGCCCAAGATGGGGTGACGGGAATCCGAGAAGCTATATAAAGGGAGGAAACCTAATTCGTGGGAGACACCTCCACCCACGAATTGGCAGCCACCAAAGCGACGTTTTTGCCTCCCCCTTAGATCCCATCTCAATGGGAGAGGGCTCCCAATAAGCCATGAAGGAAGCGGGCTAAGGGGTGGTGCTCCCCTGTGATACCGGTGGCAGGGAAGGAGTCCTCCATGCCGTCGACAGGCACCGCCGCCGCGTCTTCACCATCTTCACCGCCATCTCCATCGACTCCGCCGCCATCTCCGTCGCCATTGCAAGGATTCCCATGATGAGGAGGGAGTATTTCTTCCTCGAGGCTAAGGGTTCTACCGGTATCTATGTGTTCATCTCTCCCTCTATGCATGTGATCATGAGCTGTGTAATCAAGTAGATCTACCTTGCTACTCAAGTGCTTTAATAGATCTCTGCTCTCCCCATGTGTGTGAAAGTGACAGCGTACACACCATGGTGGCACTTAGGCTAGAGATTACAAATACTTGTTATGAGTTATATTTGGAGTTGGATGTCTTTATGAAATTATGGTGTTTGTTGGACTCATCTAGTGCTCAAGGTGACAGTCTGGGGTTTTCTAGATTGGAAAGACTTACTTTGAGGTGTGCTGCTATAGTCCTACCATTGATTAGAGTGTTCAACCGGAGAGTAGTTAAGAGTAGTATCATGAAGAGAATATATTTATATGAGAGTGTTCACTAGTGAAAGTATGATCCCTAGGCCTTGTTTCTAAGCATTGAAACACCGTTTGCAATTAGATCTGTTACATGTTTGCTTACTTCCATCTTTATTTGAGTTTGCCTTTAGTCTTTTCCACACCATCAAGCTATTTTCTATGAAATTGTGATGTTTCTATGAAATTGTGGTGTTTGTTGGAACTATCTAGAGCTCAAGGTGATAGTGTAGGGTTTTCTAGATGGGGAAAGTGAACATTGAGGTGTGCTGTTATAGCCCTACCATGGATTAGAGTGTCCAATCGGAGAGTAGTTCAGGGTAGCATCATAAAGATAAGATATTTATATGAGAGTGTCCAATAGTGAAAGTATGATCCCTAGGCCTTATTTCTAAATATTGAAACACCGTTTGCAACTAGATCTATTACATGTTTGCTTGCTGCTATCTTTATTTCAGTTTTGCTTTAGTCTCTTCCATTCTGTCAAGCTCTTTTCTGGCACCGTTACCACTTATCATTATCCATACCACATGTATTTCACTATCTCTTCGCCGAACTAGTGCACCTATACACCTAACAAGTGTATTGGGTGTGTTGGGGACACAAGAGACTTCTTGTATCTTGATTGCAGAGTTGCTTGAGAGGGATACCTTGGACCACTTCCTCCCTGAGTTCGATAAACCTTGGGTGATCCACTTAAGGGAAAACTTATTGCTGTTCTACAAACCTCTGCACTTGGAGGCCCAACAACTGTCTACAAGAATAGAAGTGCGTAGACATCAAGGTATTTTCTAGCGCCGTTGCTGGGGAGGTAAGGTAAAAGGTACTCACATCCTCCGGTGTGAGTGCCTGAAGATATTTCCTTTAGATTTTGCAATTTTGTCTTTTTGTTTCTTGTTTTCACTAGTTAGGCTTAATGGAAAACAACAACAAAATTAGAGAGATTTATAGTATTTATCTTGAGTTAGGACATGAAATGTTTGAAGAGAAAATTAAAAAACCTAGGGAACTTTATTTGCATGCTAATAGCAATGTTGTTAGTATGAATTCTTTGGACACCATTATTGCTAATGCTTTGGGGAAGCCATTTTTTATGAAAATGACCTTTTTAGTTCCCCATCTTTGGAAGATAGCTATTCTATTGCTTATGATGATACCAAACCTCCAATGTATGATGATTACAATGATGAATATGATATTTTCCGTCCACTTACTATTGAGGAGAAAATTAATGATTACAATATGCCTCCTATATTTGATTATTATGGTGATGAGAATAATAATGATAGCTATTTCGTAGAATTTGCTCCCACCACAATTAATAAGAATAACTATGCTTATGTTGAAAGTAATAATGATTCTATGCATGTGTCTCATGATAAGAATGTTTTATGTGATAGTTATATTGTTAATTTTATGCATGATGCTACTAAAAGTTATTATGAGAGAGGGAAACATGGTTTTATGTATCTCAACAATATTAAGTTTCCCCTCTTTATGTTGAAAGTCTTGAAGTTGCACTTGTTCTGCTTTACTATGCTTGTTGCTTTGTGCTTTCATGACTTGTTTATTTACAAGAGTCCTATGCATAGGAAGTGAGTTAAACTTAAATAAGCTTTGAATTTGCTTCTTGATGCTCTCTTTTACTTCAATTCATATTTCTTATGTGAACATCTTCTCAACTATCATGCCTAACTTAAAGGCGTTAAAGAAAAGTACTTATTGGGAATAACCCAAAAATTTTAGATGAGTCTTGGAAGTTATTACCTCTGTAATAACCGCTCCTTACCCTTTTTATTTGCTTTTTGTGCCAAGAGTAACCTCTAATGAGAGAGAACTAATGCTTGGGAAAGTTGTTGTCCCGAAATAGATTTTTGTGCTTCGCTGAAAAAAGTACATGTATGTTATTTTGAGGCGTGAATTTTTGTGCTTCTACCCATGGTTGTTATCTAACTTTCTTTAGTTCAACACTTTTCAATTTGAGCAAGATAAGGTCTTCGAAAAAAATGGTTTTTACTTGCTGGTCTGTTTTGACAGATTTCTGCCATTACTTGCATTTGCTTCTTATTGATTCCTTTTTGATTTATTTTTGGGGAATTGAGCTTTTTGAGGGAAGTTCTACAGTAGCTTGTGTTTTAGTGGAAGTTTTATTGGTGTTGAAACTGAACCAAAGACTTATTATCTTGAGTACACTAATGTTGCTAATGAAGATTGTGTGAAGTTTTGTATGAAGGAAAAATTTCAGGTGTTAAGGAAAGAATGATGTAATGAGATGAAGAATGGACTAAAGCTCAAGCTTGGGGATGCCACCTGTGTCACCCCAAGAAATATCCAAGAAGTACAAGCGTCAAAGCCCAAGGCATCCCCTTCTTCATCAATAAAAATCCTAGGTTTTTTCAAACACTTTATTTTTATTGTTTCATGCACAATTGTGTTATTCTCAGAGCGTCTTCGTTTTCGTTCTTAGTTTTCATTTTCTTAGTTTGCTTTGTTTGCTGCAATAAGTTGGTTGGATCCAAACACTTCTTTGGAAGAGAGACACACTCTGCTTTCATTGTTTAGAACAATCTAGTTTTCATTCTTATTGTTTTGTGAGTGTTCTCTTTTGCTAGCACTGGGTTTAGCTTTAGTTTTCTTGTGCTTTCATCATAGAACTTTTTAGTTCTTCCTTTTAGATTTGTGCGACAAGCTCACTGATCTTTATTTATTATTATCTTTGTGAGTTCTTTCAAATAAGTTGGTTTGGATTGGAAAAGAGTAGGAAAGTTCATGCTTAAGTGGTAAAAAGGAGCTTGTTTTTGACTGTGGCTTAGACTTTATCATGTCATGCTAGATGTTGCTTTGACATTATGCTTAGTTATTATTGATGTAGCATGACTTGTTCCAAACAATTGGGATTGCTTAATGTCCCTTGAAAGAATCATGTGTTGTTTTAGCATACAAAAGCATAATATTGTGGTATTCTCCTTTGATGCTTTGTTTGGGTTGACTTGGGGCATGCTCACACCATGTTATGACTACCCCAAGTCACCATAGCCTCGATGATCATTTAGTTTTCGACTTGTAATATCACTTTACGCTTTAATTAATGATGTTTTGTCGCTTTGCATGGTTCTGGCCATTATTGCTCTCTTAGTCGGTCGCTCCCAGTCTTTTGCTAGCCTCCATAACCAAGTATGAGTTACACTCATGCATCCAACTCCAAATAAAACCAAGTTATTCCAAAGAGTCCACCATACCTACCTATTAGCAATTGCTATTCCAAGTATATTCATGTTTTTATCTACCTTCCGAATTAAACTTGTTATGAGAAAACTAGTGATTAAAGCTCTCACGAACTTGATGACACACTTTACTTTGCTTGCCCTTAATAAACTTGAACCATTGTGCCGTCTATGTTGTATATGCTTGCACTTATATGTTGGGGATTAGTAGAACCATGTTGTCATGGGGAACGCTTTCAACATTGCACTTGTACATTGTACCTAGTTGATATCATGCTCTTTTGTCTATGGATGTCGTCGATGTGAAATGAAAGGGGAGCTTGTAAGTCTATGGAGTTATGTATATGTGTTATAGAAACGCATGGGCCACTGGTCTAATACATGCCTAATCATGGTGGAAACCTGCAGCGTAACCATAATGAGCAATCTATGAAGCATTCTTCTTATAAAAAAGAGATACTGATTGAGAAAAATATAAAAAGGAAAAAAAGATAAGAAAAGAGGAAAGAGAGAAAAAAGCACCATTTTCCCATTGTAAATAAGAACATTTGCTGAGATGCTCATTGTTTGCTTGCCTTGTGATTTTGATATGGGGATTCTTCCGTATCATCAGGAAAGGGGTACCCCGTTGGCGGTTCTCTATGATACACATGTACTTACTATGACAAGAACTTACCGGTAACTAAACTTGAGTAGCATGAGAAGGGGCCCTCGTATCCAAGGGACATGAGATTTCCAACTTATACTTTGTCAAGCATATACTCCATAGTTTGTTCACTTTAACCTTAATCACTTCAAGATGCTTATGATAGGGGCAATGAGAGCTGAAAGCTAATTAGTACCATAATATTTGGAAGCTCTTTATGAAACTTGAATCCCTGCTTCCTTCCATGAAGGCCTTTCTTTTACTTTGTCTCAAAACTTGTTGATTGATTCTTAACTTTGTTATTGCTTGTCCTTAAACTATTTGTATCTAGTCACTCTTATGAACTTTGAAGGTGTCCTATGCATTTATGTTTTGCTACACTATGAGGAACAAGCTGAATACCATTCTCATTATGCTTTCTATATGTGAAACAAACAAACGTCTTGCAAAGCATTGTTATTCATGATCTTCGTTTGTATCCTTTCATGTTACAACATAGTTGCTATGTCTTATTGTTATAACTCTATCTTTCATGTTCATGTTTAGAATACCTTGATCCCAGCTATCAATGCTTTTACAATAATGATTATCAAGATTGTGTTGGCTGCGTGTCACCTCAAAAAATACATTGTTTTTATCGTTTACCTACTCAAGGATAAGCAGGAACTAAGCTTGGGGATTTTGATACGTCAATAACGTATCTATAATTTCTGATGGTTTTATGCTAATAATATGCTTTTGATACTCCTTTTTATATAAAGTTTATGATTTATTTGAACTAACCTACTAATAGATTCAAAAGTGCACAATATTCTTGTTTTACACTTTGATGTGTAGGAATCACCAAGAATACAAGTGGAAACCTTGTTGGAGTCAAATTGGGATTTTCCAGAAATCTATCTCAGACCCCTTTTTAAAGATGGTCACGTTTCGGGTCGAATACGGCATCAAACGGAAAACTCTTCAACTACAAAGTTGTTGGAAATTTCAGGACAAACGTTCTGGACATAAAATTTAGTTGATTCCGAGTCCGGATGGGCCCGATAGGCCCGATTTACTGTAGCCCAAGATGGAGTGCCGGAAATCCGAGAAGCTATATATAGGGAGGAAACCTAATTCGTGGGAGACTCCTCCACCCATGAATTTGCAGCCACCAAAGCCACCTTTTTGCCTCCCCCATGGATCCCATCTTGATGGGGAAGGGCTCCCAAGAAGCCATGAAGGAAGGGTGCTAAGGGGCGGTGCTCCCCTGTGATACCGGTGGCGGGGAAGGAGTCCTCCGTGCCGCCGTCGCCTCTTCACCATCTTCACCGCCATCTCCATCGACTCCACCTCCATCTCCATCACCGTTGCTGACTCCCATGATGAGGAGGGAGTAGTTCTCTCTCGAGGCTAAGGGCTCTACCGATAGCTATGTGTTCATCTATCTCTCTATGCATGATCATATTGTGATCATGAGCTTTATAATCAAGTAGATCTACCTTGCTACTCAAGTGCTTTAATATATCTCTGCTCTCCCCATGTGTGTGAAAGTGACAGCGTGCACACCATGGTGGCACTTAGGCTAGAGATTACATGTTATGAGTTATATTTGGAGATGGATGTCTCTATGAAATTGTGGTGTTTGTTGGAACCATCTAGCGCTCAAGGTGACAATGTGGGGTTCGTTGGAACCATCTAACTTCTCTGCTCTCCCCATGTGTGTGAAAACTTGCTGCTGTTCTACAAACCTCTGCACCTGGAGGCTCAACAACTGTCTACAAGAATAGAAGTTCATAGACATCACGCACCGTAAAATTAAGCAAGGAAAATAGTCGGGTTCGGCACCTTCTCGAGAGATAAGTTGGTCAAGGCATACACTTCATACTACTTCTCTTTCTTTGTTTTAAAAATATATGGCAAAATTTGGCGGCATGTAATTTCTTGGATGTGGGATCATCATGAGCATAAAGTATGATGTAGATATGGCCATGACCCTGGTTGTTCGGCTTGAAATCCAAGAATGTTCATACCCATTCACAACTAACCTTAAATTCATTTAAATTTTACCACTAACTTTTAGGTTCGAACTTTACATGGACGATGGGAGTATATTTTACATCAAGGACCTATAAAGGGGGAAAATTACATCAAAGTCCATACATTTAGCATGAAGTACACCAAAATTAAGCAAATAAAGTAGTCGGGTTCGGCTCCTTCTCGAGAGAGTAGCTAATCGAGTCGTACTCTTAATAGTACTTCCTCTTCGTTTGTTTTCAAAATATGGCCAATTTTGGCGATATGAAATTCTTGGATATGTGATCATCATCAGCATAAAGTATGATGTAGATATGGCCATGACCTTGGTCGTTCGGCTTTAAATGCAAGCATGTTCATACTCATTGACAACTAATAATCTTAAATACCTTTAAAACTTGCTTTTAGGTTCGAATTTAACACTGACGGTGGGAGTACATTTTACATCAAGGACCTAAAAAGGTAAAATTACATCGACATCCATACATTTAGCATGAAGCACCTAAAAATTAAGCAAGGAAAACAATTAGGTTCGGCTCCTTCTCGAGGGAGAAGCCGATCAAGCCATACTCTTCATACTACTTCCTCTTTGTTTGTTTTCAAAATATGGCCAAATTTGGTGGTATGCAAATTCTTGGATATGGGATCATAAATCATCAACATAAATTATGATGTAGATATGGTCATGACCTTGGTCGCTCAGTTTGAAATCCAAGAATGTCCATACTCATTCATAACTAACCTGAAATTCGTTTAAATTTTACCACTTACTTTTAGGTTCGAATTTTATACGGACAGTGGGAGTACATTTTACATCAAGAACCTAAAAAGGGGAAATTGCATCAAGGTCTATACATTTAGCACGAAGGACCCTAAAACTAATCAAAGAAAATAGTCGGGTTCGGCTCCTTCTC
Organism: Avena eriantha; assembly: GCA_910589775.1. NCBI lineage: Eukaryota > Viridiplantae > Streptophyta > Magnoliopsida > Poales > Poaceae > Avena > Avena eriantha. The sequence goes on along the minus strand of OU342743.1, from coordinate 536,864,760 downwards.
GAGAGAGAAGTTGATCGAGACATACTCTTCATACTACTTCCTCTTTGTCTTTTAAAATATGGCCAAATTTGGCAGCCTGCAAATTCTTGGATATGGGATCAATCGTCCGCACAAAGTATGATGTAGATATGTCCATGACCGTGGTCGTTCGGCTTGAAATGCAAGAATGTTCATACTCATTGACAACTAATAAGATTAAATATGTTTAAATTTAACACTTGCTTTTATGTTTGAATTTTACACGGATGGTGGGAGTATACAAGAAAAGTTGGCTTTTACAATGGACGATTTTCATGGTTGAAGGCCTGTTTTTTGTTGCTGAAGTGTCTTGCGCGACGGATGGCCTTTGTTGTAAAGCCCCATCACAAATGAATTAACCACAGTTTTTTTTCGCCCGTGGCGGATCGCCCTTCAGCAACGAAAACATGTTCCATCGTATATCTGTTTGCCAGCCCCGCTGACGGCTAACGTCGTGCAAACTGCCACATGGCATCCGCTTTTAGCGGCCGGTTACCGCCGTTAACGCTCATAGAAACCATGTCATAAGCCAAGCCCAGCCAAGGCCTGCTAAGTACTAAGAGAAGCTACACCCTTTTGTTCTGCATGCAATACATCATTTATATATTTATCACATGCAGGAGTTGTTCTAGGTGGACTGTTAAGTTAGTTTGCTTCGGCAATGCAATGGGAGGATGAATGGGACGAAGGATCACAACTTTCAGTCCTATCTTCCAAGGACTTCTGCTAGGTTTTAACTGCAGTCTGCTAAAATATGGTGAAACAGGTTAAAACAAATAATAAGGGAAACAAGTAGTAATATATAAGTAGAGATCATTTAAAGTAAGTATGAACTTACAGTAGCATGTTCAGGCTGACAGTAGCTTGTTCTCGAGCGGGTGCGACTCCTTGTCAATTTGCCAGAATAATCTGAGCAGAGCAGTTGGAACTCTGGTCCTTGTACTCCATTGTCCTTTCTCTACATGACATTTGAAACCAAGTTGGTTGGTTTGGAAGGATGAAAACTCTTGAAAAACACCAAAAACATAGCATTAAAAATTACCAGACGTATGTTTCAAACTAGATAGTTGGTTTAGAAGGATGAAAGCAGGTGAAAACACCAACATATAGCATTAAAAATTGACCAAATATATCATCCAAACTAGATGGACATTTTACGAATTAAGCATTCACAGATATATTCACAATTGAACATAAATGCAAATGTCATGGCAAGTTCTTAGGTAGAATGACAACTAATTAACATGACAAGAAACTGGCCAAAGTAACACAAGGAAACCTCATGATTCAGCGTTGCTAGGCGTCAGATTGTCAGTGTTGGATCCTCTATGAGTTGTTTGCATGACCCGTGCGAGCGCTCGAAAAGAATAGAATCTATGAGTTCGTGTTGGAGGATTAAACCGATAGTGTGAGAATAAAGAAAGGGAATAAAAGCAAGAAGCCAATGAGGTGGATAGGACCTACAAGATGAAGGGTGCAAATGAAATGGCAATAGCATCCAGGATATTGAGCAACATCCTAAAGATTCCGTAGCTTACGAGTAACAAAAATATAGCAAACGGGCAAGAGAAATTACAGCTGCGCAGCGAGGACGGGTGGGACGGGCAAGTGGGATGCGGGGGCGAAGACTCGGCATTTCAGGGTCAACAACGAATGATTCAGTGAACCGGCCCCAGTAGGGTAGACGACGGTGTTGGCGAAGCAGATCCGGTGCCACGAGGGAGTCGGTGAAATAGTTCCGGTAAAGAGCGCCTGTAGTGGAACTCCGGTGTGGAATAGAGGGTCGGCGGTGAAGTACCTAGAGGAAGGTATAGGTTGGAGGGGTGTGGGCGGCGAAGAGACGATGGGGGGATATAGGTGGGATGACGCACATTTACGACCTATACCCCTCTATTATTGCAGTACTGCCACGGTCCTTGTTTCCGGAGTAGGGATAGAAGAGGAATTTTGCATTTGCAAAAAGCGGGGCGGGATATTTGAATGGATGTGCGGGATATTTGAATAGATATGCGCATGATGTTTCGGCGCCACGCGGAAATTTTGAGGTTGAAGCTTCCGACGTACGCTACTCCGACGCGGCCGCTCTCACGTGTTGGCCCCGTCTAGACCCACACGCCAGTGATAGTATGCTTACCAACATATAAATGAGTTTCCACACATTTGCCGAAATTGATAAACAATATATTTTGAAGGCTTTCATTCAAGATGACTAAGGTCACGGCCATATATCTGTTATAGTTTATAATAGCATGTACATATCTGGTAGATAGCTGCATCTTGGCATTTCAAAAGAAGATTCTGGATTTGATGGACAATGCCCAACTATCATGAATTTCCAAACTTTCTAGCTAAATCTATGCAATAAAATGACTTTTTGACAATCTGAAGTAAATATGTCTAATTTCGAACTAGACCGTGTGTGATATACCTTGCTCTTGAATTTTTAAAATAATTCAAAGATATCATGTAATCAAATATTGGAGAACCACCGAGAGTTTTGGAAAATTTAACTTTTTGATATGAATGGTAATGACACCTAATTTTAGCCATTTTAAAAAAATAAAAAGAAACAAAATATAAAAAGAAATGCATCCATTATTTTCTCTATTCGTGTCTCACTATGTGCACTAGCTAGTTTCCATGGAAAAATATAATCTTGAAATTTGATAATTCCTGAGAAAAAATTGTATCACAATATATATGGAGTACTACCATGTAAGAATATACATGGCTTTCAAACCAGATGACCAAGGTCATGGCCATATCTTTTCTATAGTTTACAATAACCTATCCATATTTGTTATGGTGTGTATTGGCATTTAAAATATTATTTACAAAGGAAGCTTCCAAATTGGAAGTTATTTCAATTTTCTAATGCACAACAATGGCTTTAGTCATGAAGTTACTACAAAACATGGCTTTAAATCCCACTGCCCCGGTTTTCACTCAAAGTATATATAGCCTAGGGTTAATTAAGTTTAGGGTTCAGGGTTTTATTTTGGGTTGAGGTTTTAAGGGTTCATGGTTTATGGTTTAGGATTTTAGGGTTTAGTGGTTTAGGTTTTAGGGTTGTTCAAGGTTTTAGGTTTTATGATAGTTTAGGTTTAAAGGTTTAGGAAATTTTCAATAATAATGTTCAAGCTTTATATATATGGTTATATTCATGGAATACAATGGCGTTATCGCAATTTAATAAAAGTATTTCAAAACTTGATCTATAAGTGCATTATACCTCCTTGGTGAGGGTTTAGGGTTCTAGGGTTAGGAAGTTAGAGTTCTAGGGTTAGGAGGTTATTAGGGTTTACGGTTAAGGGTTTATGATTTTTAATAATGTTCAAGCTATATGCTTATATTCATGTAATAGAATGGCGTTACCAAAATTTAGCGAAAGTATCTCAAATTTGGATCTATAAGTGCACGGTACCTGCTGGTTTAGGGTTTATGGGTCGATGAGTTAGGGTTTTACGGATTAGGTTTTATGGGTTTTTTAGGGTTTAGGGATTAGCAATTTTTCTATAATGCTCAATGATTTATACTTATATTCGTCGAATAGAATGGCGTTACATGCTTTAATGAAAGTATCACAAATGTTGATCTATAAGCGCATGATACCTGCTTGGTTAGGGTTTGACAGTTTAGGTTTTATCATTGTATAGGGTTTAGAGTTTAGAGAATTTAGAATAATGCTCGAGCTTTTTTGTTATATTTGTCGAATAGAATGAATTACCTAATTTAATGAAAGTATCTCTAATTTTGATCTATAAAGTGCATGATACCTTCTTGGTTAGTGTTTGTGGGTTGAGGGTTTGGGGTTTTAGGGTTTAGGTTTTAGGGGTTGTTTAGGGTTTAGGGTTTAGGGAATTTTCGATAATGCTCAAGATTTATGCTTATATTCGTTGAATAAAATGGCGTTAGCAAATTAAACGAAAGTATATCAAATTTTGATCTATAAGTGCATGCTACGTTCTTGGTAAGGGTTTAGGGTTTAGGGTTTTAGGGGTTTTGGGTTTTGGGTTTTAGGAATTTTTGATAATGTTCAAGTTGCTTTATGCTTATATTCGTTGAATAGAATGCGATTACATCAATTTATTGAAAGTATCTCAAATTTTGATGTATAAGTGCACAATACCTGCTTTGGTTAGGGTTTATGGGTCGAGGGTTTTGAGTTATAGGTTTTTACGGTTTAGTTTATGGGTTGTTTAGGGTTTAGGGTTTAGCGAATTTCCAATAATGCTTAAGATTTATGCTTATACTCGTATAACATAATGGGTGTTAGCTAATTTAATGAAAGTATCTCAAATTTTGATCAATGTGTGCATGACACATGCTTGGTTAGGGTTTATGGCTGAGGGTTTATGGCTTTAGGGTTTAGGGTTTAAGTTTTAGGGATTGTTTAGGGTTTAGGGTTTAGGGTTTATGCTACTCGGGATTTATGCTTATATTCGTCAAATAGAATGGCATTACCCAATTTAACAAAATTATGTTAAATTCTGATCTATAAGTGCATGCTATGTGCTTTGCGAGGGTTTAGGGTTTAGGGTTATAGGGTTTAGGGGTTTAGGATTTGGGTTTTACATGTTTCGGTTTTTGGGAATTTTCAATAATGTTCAAACTTTATTGTTATATTCGTGGAAAAGAATGGCGTTACCGCAATTAATGAAATATCGAATCTTAGATTTTGATCTATAAGTCCATGATACCTACTTGGTTAGGGTTTTTATATGGGTCGAGGGTTTAAGGTTTTACGGTTTTACGGTTTAGGTTTTATGGACTAAATAGGGTTTAGGGGTTTTATCGAATTTTCAATAATACTCAAGCTTTATGCTTATATTCGTCGAATAGAATATATATGGCGTTACCTAACTCACTGAAAGTATCTCCAAATTTGATCTATGAGTGCATGATACATGATCTGTTAGGGTTTATGGGTTGAGGGTTGGGGTTTTAGGTTTAGGTTTTATTAGGGGTTGTTTAGGGTTTAGGGTATTTTAGACAATGCTCAAGATTTATGCTTATATTCATGGAATAGAATGGAGTTACCAGTTTAATGAAAATATATCAATTTTGATTGAGAAGTGCATGCTACATGTTTGGTAAGGATTTAGGGTTTAGTGTTTAGATTTCAGTGTTTCGGGAATTTTAAATAATGTTCAAGCTTTATGCTTATATTCGTGGAATAGAATGGCGTTACCTCAATTTAATGAAAGTATCTCAAAATATGTATATATAAGTGCATGATACCTGCTTAATTGGGGTTTATGGCTCGAGGGTTTAGGGTTTTCCAGTTTAGTTTTATGGGTTGTTTCCGGTTTAGGATTCAAAGAATTTTTGGTAATGCTCAGGATTTATGCTTATATTCGCCTAATAGAATGGCGTTACCTGATTTAACAAAAGTATCTCAATTTGATATATGGATGCACGATACCTGCTTGGTCAGGGTTTAGGGGTTTAGATTTTATGGTTTAGGATTCCGTGAATTCTCAATAATATTTTCAAACTTTATGGTTATATATATTCGTGAAACAGAATGGTGTTACTACAATTTAATGAAAGCAACTCAAAAATTGATCTACAAGTCGATGATATCCTGCTTGATCATATTTTTGTTAAATAAAATTGGTTGGGTTGTTTGGTTGGGCTCGAATTCTGGCTTTCGATTTTTGGCTTATAAAGCTACGAATGTGTTTTTGGCTTTGTTTTTTAGCTTTTACTCTGACATAGTGGAATGATAGTATAATCTAGGTTGGATGATTTTAACGATTTTATCTCGGTTTAGCGAAACATGTTCGAATTTTGAACAACAAACGATGGGAATCTCTACTTCCCGTAATTCTGGCTCACTGACATGTGGGTCACTTGCATAGTGGGTCCAAAAAATCGGTGTAGGTCAGAGTGGGCGGGCAGGTAAATATTGAAGAAGGGCTAGGAAACGTGGATGGGGTGATGCACTTGGGAGAACGCAAATTTACCACCTATATCCCTTGTTATTGCAGTGCTCCCTCGGATTCTTGTTTCCGGAGCAGGGATAGAAGAGGAATTTTTCATTCTAGAAAGAGGTGAAGCATGTTTGAATGGATGCGCGGGATATTTTAATGGATGGGTGCGATTTTTGGGCACCGTACCAAATTTTGAGGTCGAAGCTTCTAGCATACGCTACTCTGGCGTGGGGCCTCTCAAACGCGCTGTCACCGTCTAGGCCCACACGCCAGCGAGAGTTGCTTCCCAGCATTTAAACGAATTTCTAGGCATTTTCTGAAATTTTCGAACAATTTAAGGCTTTCAAGAAGATGACCATCGTCCAAAAAAAAGGTGACCAAGGTCATGGAAATAGTTTATGATGACGTGTCCGTATTTGGTAGATCGGTGCATCTTTGCAAATCAACCAATATGTCTGCTTCCAAATTTGAAGTTTGTTTTCGAATTTCCAAGTAACAACAATGTGTTTTATTGTGAAGCAACTACAAAGATGATGGCTCAAAATGCCACCGCCCCCTTTTTCACACAATGTATAACGCCCTTTCAAGCTTACAGGCTAAATTTGTGCAATAAAATAATTTTTGGGGCTAGATGTTTTTTTGGGGCTGGATGTTTGAATGGATGGGCAGGATGTTTGAATGGGTGGGCGGGATATTTCGGCGCTCTGCCGAAATTTTGAAGTTGAAGCTTCTAAGGTACGCTACTCCCACTTGGGATGTTGTCCCCGTCAGATAGACCCACAGGCATGTATGCTTTCCAGTATTTAATGAGTTTATAGACATCTGCCGAAACTAATGAACATTAATTCAAGGCTTTCAAAAAATAGGAGCAAGGTCACATCCATAGTTTCTATACCTTTTTCATCTTTTGTACTACTCCGTACATTGAAGCATCTTCACCAAGCAAGCTTACAAACCTGGCCATATTTGCTAGATCGGTGCATCTTTGCATTTCAAGCAATTGTTTACAAAGGAGATTCTAGATTTGATGGATAATGCCCTACTTTCATGAGTTTCGAAACTTACTAGCTGAAGATGCTGAAATTAAATAACTTGTTGACGATTGAAAGTAAGTATATTTATGTACTACAAAGTGTGTGATATAGCTTGCTCTTGACTTTTTAAAAATAGTTTAAAGGTACCGAATTAGTCAAATATTGGAGAACCATGGAGAGTTTTGCAAGATTTCAATTTTTTGATATGAATAGTAATGACACCAAATTTGGGCCAGTCGTTTTAAAAAAATAAAGAAACAAAATATAAAATGAAACACAACCATTCGTTTCTCCGTTGGTGTATCACTGTGTGCATTGGCTAGTTTCCATGAAAACATACAAAATTTGATAACTCTTGAAAAACTCGTTTCACAATATGGCGTACCATGTTTGAACATTCATGGCTTTTGAAAACTAGATGGCCAGTGTCAAGGCCATATGTGTTACCATACTTTATGATAATGTAACCATGTTTGGTAGATTGGTGCATATTGGTATTTCAAAATTGTTTAGAAAAAGAGCTTCCATATTTGGAGTTATTTTAAAAGCTCCAATCGATAATAATGGCTTTAATTTTGTCATATGATATATGGCGTACCATGTATGAATTTGCATGGCTTTCAAACCAGGTGACCAAGGTCATGGCCACACCTTTCCTATAGTTTATAACAACATGTTTGTATTTGGTTGATTGGTCTGTATTATTGGCATTTAAAATATTATTTACAAAGGAAGCTTCTGAATTTGAAGATATTTTCAATTTTTCAAGCGACGACAATGGCTTTTGTCATGAAGAAACTACAAATAAGTATGGCTCAAAGTCCCATTGCCCTAGTTTCCACACAACATATATATAGCCTGTGGTTTAGGGTTCATTGTTTTTTGGGTTGAGGGTTTAGGGGTTTAGGGTTTATGATATATGATTTAGGATTTTAGGGTTTAGGGCTTAGGAGTTTAAGGTTGGTATTTAGGGTTTAGTGTTTTAGGGTTTAGGGTTTTTGTAGGTTTTAGGGTCTATGAATTTTCAATAATAATGTTCAAGCTTATATTCTTATATATATTCGTGGAATAGACTCGTGTTATCGCACTTTAATGAAAGTATCTCGGATTTTGATTTATAAGTGCATCATACCTGCTTGGTAAGGGGTTGAGGGTTTAGGTATTTTATGGTTTTGGGGGTTTAGGTGTTTAGGGCTTAAGGTTTCTAGGAATTTTCAATAATGTCCAAGCTGCTTTATATATTCTTATATTCATGGAATTGAATAGCGTTACCACAATTTGAGGAATGTTTATCTGAAATTTTGATCTACAAGTGCATGTGATACCTCATTTTCCAATGTCGTTTAGGCGGGGTTTAGGGTTTAGGGTTTTAGGGTTTAGGGCATTTTCGATAATGTTCAAACTTTATTGTTATATTCGTGTAATAGAATGGCGTTACCCCAATTTAATGAAAGATCAAATCTCAAATTTTGATCTATAAGTCCACGATACATGCTTGGTTAAGGTTTATATGGGTCGAGGGTTTAGGGTTTTATGGTTTTACGGTTTAGGTTTTATGGACTGAATAGGGTTTAGGGGGTTTATGCGAATTTTCAATAATACTCGAGCTTTATGCTTATATTCGTTGAATAGAATATGGCATTACCTAAGTCAATGAAAGTATCTCAAAATTTGTTCTATAAGTGCATGATACCTGATTGGTTAGGATTTATGGTTTGAGGGTTTGGGGTTTTAGGTTTAGGTTTGATTAGGGGTTGTTTAGGGTATTTTCTATAATGCTCAAGATTTATGCTTATATTCATCGAATAGAATGGATTTACTAGTTTAATGAAAATATATCAATTTTTGATCGATAAGTGCATGCTACGTGCGGTGTTGAGGGTTTAGGTTTTAGGGTTTAGGGCATTTCCAATAATGTTCAAACTTTAGTGTTATATTCGTGGAATAGAATGGCATTACCGCAATTTAATGAAAGATCAATTCTCAGATTTTGATCTATAAGTCCACGATACCTGCTTGGTTAGGGTTTATATGGGTCGAGGGTTTAGGGTTTTATGGTTTAGGTTTTATGGACTGAATAGAGTTTAGGGGTTTATCGAATTTTCAATAATACTCAAGCTTTATGCTTATATTCATCGAATAGAATATATATGGCGTTACCTAACTCATTGAAAGTATCTCCAAATTTGATTTATAAGCGCATGATACCTATTCTGTTATGGTTTATGGGTTGAGGGTTTGGGGTTTTAGGTTTAGGTTTAGGTTTTATTAGGGGTTGTTTAGGGTTTAGGGTATTTTCAATAATGCTCAAGATTTATGCTTATATTCATCGAATAGAATGGAGTTACCAATTACTGAAAATATATCAACTTTTGATCGATAAGTGCATGCTACGTGTTTGGTAAGGATTTTGGGTTTAATTAGTGTTTAAATTTTAGGGTTTCGGGAATTTTAAATAATGTTCAAGCTTTATGCTTATATTCATGTAATAGAATGGCGTTACCGCAATTTAATGAAAGTATCTCAAATTTTGATATATAAGTGCACGATACCTGCTTGATTAGGGTTTATTGGCCGAGGGTTTAGGGTTTTCCATTATAGTTTTATGGGTTGTTTCCGGTTTTGGGTTCAGAGAATTTTTGGTAATGCTCATGATTTATGCTTCTATTCGTCGAATAGAATGGCGTTACCTAATTTAACTAAAGTATCTCAATTTTTGATCTATAGTTGCGCGATACCTGCTTGGTCAGGGTTTAGGGGTTTAGATTTTATGGTTTAGGATTCCGTGAATTCTCAATAATATTTTCAAACTTTATGGTTATATATATTCGTGGAACAGAATGGTGTTACCGCAATTTAATGAAAGTATCTCAAAAATGATCTACAAGTCGATGATATCCTCCTTGGTCATATTTCTTGTTTAATAAAATTGAATGTACCCGGGTACTAAAACAAGGGAGAAACAGGAAGAGTTCCTCGAGATTTAGGCGCTGTTAGTTGGGCTCGAATTCTGGCTTTTGATTTTTGGCTTATAAAGCTATGAACGTGTTTTTGGCTTTGTTTTTTTAGCTTTTACTCTGACAGAGTGGAATGATAGTATAAGCCAGGTTGGATGAATTTAACAATTTTATCTCGGTTTAGCGAAAAATGTTTGAATTTTGAACAACAAGCAATGGGAATCTCTACTTCCCGTAATTCTGGCTCACTGACATGTGAGTCACTTGCATAGTGGGTCCAAAAAGTCGGTATAGGTCGCAGTGGGTGGGCAGATAAATATTGAAGAAGGGTTGGGAAACGTGGATGGGGTGATGCACTTGGGAGAATGCAAATTTACCACCTATATCCCTCTATTATTGCAGTGCTCCCTCGGATTCTTGTTTCCGGAGTAGTGATAGAAGAGGAATTTTGCATTCTAGAAAGAGGTCAAGCATGTTTGAATGGATGCGCGGGATATTTTAATGGATGGGTGTGATGATTGGGCGCCATACCAAATTTTGAGGTCGAAGCTTCTAGCATACGCTACTTTGGCGTGGGGCCTCTCAGACGGGCCTGATCGTCTGCGGTACCAAAGTTCGCAGGCCAGCGCATGGCGGTACCTAAGTTGCCTGAAATTGCCGCATTGCGAAAAGCTGGGCCGCCAACTACTGAGAGGGGCCATTTCGAGGCAAACTCATCTCACTCCTGCCAAATTCAAACATTCCGTTAAACTGCCCCATGAAGTAGACGGTCAGGACCCTCATGTCGGTCATCTGTCTGTGACGCGAGCACCAACGCGGAAACCTCTTAGGCAAATCAAGTAGCTAAGTGGATTGGATGCGTTTACCAATTTCACAAATCCATTCCCACCTTTCCCCTAGGACTGGCGCTGTCGGAATCCACCCTCCAGGCAGGACGATCCCTTCGGACATTTGACTTCCGGCACCCAGTTGCTGCGCCCAGTCGCTTATCCCGAGCTCCAATGTTGCATGTCGTAGCCGCTGTTGCGGGGCTCTAGCCCGCCTCCACCGCCGACGAGCCGAGCAGTTCAGAGGATGGCAGATCCTACTATCAAGGAAGAAGAAGTTCTGGCTACAAGCGGGTGAGCTACCCTTCTCTTTGCTATTCGCACTAATTATAACTGCTAGCTGGCTACTTAAACTGAAATTATTTGTTATCCCAACACTGACAAACATATTTTGTCCATAGTTTTCTGTCAAGTGGGATCTCCGCAGACCCCCCTTACCTGGTTACAGTAGTCCTCTATAGGTATGACTCTAAGGGCAAGTGGTATGGACACCATTGTTTCATGATGGAAGAATCGCCTACGCAGATCTGCACTATATCTGGTATGGTTGCTGCTCTACGTAATCATGATGAATTATGGCCGAAGCAGACTACAAAGTTCAGCTTCATGGATGAACGTGGCAGCATGGTTCCTCTAACGTGTGACAGTCAGCTAATTGGGTTGATGAAAAGGTATGCTTCGGCTGCCATGTTTGAGCTGAAATGTGATGTACTAGATGTGGAAGCTACTGCAACTGGGAGACGCCCTTTTATTCTTGGACAGGGTGGTTGCTCTAACCCAATTAGCTCCTGGTAAGCAAAGGTCTCTTGGGGTTCGCATGTTTGTGTTGAATTGTAATTTTTGTTTTATTTACTCTATAGATATTGGGTAGTTATGCAACAGTCTTGTTTCTTTGACAGGAAGCGCCGCAAGGTTAGAAACATGACTGTCGGGTCAGTCATTTTGCTGCCCGAAGAAATTAAAAATGAGTGGAAAGATGTCATTTTGCTGCCCGAAGAAATTAAAAACGAGTGGAAAGATGATGCTGGACACGATTCTGGTGTCCATTGTCCCGGCGATGCAGAGTACGTGAAGCTAAGAAAATTGGCATCGAGAAAGAGGAAGAAGGCAGGAAATGAAGAAGCCAATGGACGTGAAGGCTTGGCACCCAGGCTGTGGAAGAAGGCTGCTGGGAATGAAGATGCATAGTAATGTGTTGAACTTGAACCTATATATGTAATTTTGTTAAATTCTGGAGCTCTGTGTGTGGCACGTTGCTAGGCGAAACAATCTACCCACGTTCTCTGAGTAAAATGTACCACGACTTAGGGTTTGGAAACGCCCGAGTCAGTAGTTGAATCTGAAATTGTGATTGTGCCACTACTATCTGAAAACATGCAGCACCGGTTCCACGATTGCTGAGGGGCAGGAGGTCTTCAAATACGACGGAATGTAAGTGGCACAGAAATAAATTATGTAAGCTGCCACACTCCACGAAGCAGCAACTTATTTCAGATGCTGCACAATGATGTGGCAACATAAACATCAATGTTCTCACCGATAATGCCTAGATGAGGAGGAAATCGGTACCACTTTCTAGCCTAATCTTGAGCCCGTCTATCTCATTGCCTCTCTGCTCCTGCATCCCCTGCATCTGGCGAAGCTCCCGGATCTCCAGTAACCGGGTGTACGTGCTTCCACTTTATAAATTATGGTTGTGCCATTTGCATGCGGCACAATCCACATAGATTACGTTTAAACAAACCACCAATCTCAGAATACACTAGTATAAATGGTGTCTTTGGTCCACGGTCACGTTCCCAATTCGGGACAGAGATCTAAATCGAGGCAGAAATTGATCTAAATCACAAATTCTTCCACAAATTAATGGAGACAGAGATCTAAATCGAGGCATTCATTAATTCAACCACAAATTCTTCTAAACAAAGGTGCGATTTCAGATCCTACATTAATTCAACCACTAGTCAACAATTTCACTTCCGCTGCCACTGTCCTCCGAACCGTCGGCTTCCTCGTCGCTGTCGGACGGAACCTCCATGATTTCCGCATAGTTCGCGAGACAAAGCACCTCTTCGCGGCGAGCGGCGGCGATGACGGTGTACTTGGTCTGTCCAGGGATGGACTAGAACCTCTCCCGCCCTTCTCGGTTGCGGAGATCCCGGTGCACCACGCGCCCGTCAACAATGCGGTTGCCAATCTTGGCCTTCCACTCCTTCTTGAACAGCGCCAGCTAGTACAGGATGGCTGCCGCATACCGGGGCAACGCCCTCTTCCACGTGGGCATCTGGTGGCGGCGCGCCGCGATTTCTCTCTCTATCTCGGCTCGACCAGGGAGCAGAGCCACTGGCACCACCGCAGAGCTGATGCGCCATCCGTGGGGCACCGTCGCAGCCTGCGGCGCGAGGATGTCGAAGTTCGCGAACATCACCGCCTCGTAGAAGTTCAGATCGGGCATCTCCATGGCGGCATGGTCGAGATTGGAGATGGAGCGAGGGGATGGACGACGAAGCAACGGCGCGGTGGAGATTAGAGGGGACGAGGGGATGGACGACAAAGCAACGTGCTGTGACGCCTCCTATTTGTACACAAGGACAACGAAGTGACGGGCGGAATATCCATGGGGCATTGGTCAGACAAAAGAAGCAATGCGGGGTTAAGACAGACTAACGGGAGAGCAATTTTTTTCCTCCCTGGACTCCGGGACCAATAGTTCAGACCGCTATGTCAACAAGTACAACTATTACACCTTAAAAAGGCACGGAGCTTAAGCTAAATAGAACTAGTTATCACACATCTCCTTGATCTTCCTAATCTTAGCCCGATGCGCATCTTCCTGTGAGAGCAAGGATCGAATCGTCTGCTCCTTCCTTTTAGCATCTTCCTTGCACAGCTTCAATTGTTTCTCTGCATTTTTCCTCATGCACTTGTCAATACTCATAGTTTTGAACTGCATGACTTTGGCCTGGTGGAGATCATTCCTTGATTGAGTCAGTTCTTGCTCTACTTTATCCTTCAGGGCCAACGCCGCGTCCCTCTCCTTCTCGACTTTGCTAACCTTGTCTTGCACCCACCTGAGATCTCGCTTATGCTTGGTCGTGTCAACTGGTTCCCATAGCTTCATCTCAACACTGTCAAGAAGTGAGCTGAATACGGATTCTTTCAACTCAACAGTCATTTCCCATACTTTGTCTAGCATTTTCTGCATCGATTTGGGCCACTCTGGATCTACCCATTTGACAACACTGCAACTTCCGCCTTGCATCATTACACGACGTCCTTGACACCGTAGAAACCTCCTTCCTGCATTTCGTCCTTCGAACGCTACAAATTTAGCGGGCACATATCCATGTTTACATAGGAGAGGACTGTCTTCATCCACTAAACCGTGATAGTCGGAGTCATACATCGTCTGGTTGGCCTAACACATCATACACGCATGAGTAAAAAGATTAGATCTAGCTCAAAAAATAGATAACTGGCCACACATGATAGAAATAGAGATGAGCCGACTCACATTGAAATCATCGTCCCTGTCATCACGACGCGTTTCCTCTATGTCTCCCCTTGAACCCATGGCGAGAGGGGAGGGGGTGGCTGCTGGAGAGGGGATTGGTATGGAGGCACCGGTGGCTTGCGGCTACGGCAGGATGGGAGTGAAGTGGGGAAAGTGGCTTCGAGGGGAAGGAAGAGAAGTACGGGGAGGAAGAGAAGTAATGGGGATGTGACACAGGGATGTGGCCCACTGAACTCGTGAGTCGTGACACTCGCAACAGGGGAGCACCCAGTATTGCCAGTTTGTCCAGAGCAAGCGTGGCCAATCATGCCGTAGAACAGCCTACTCGCGGATCACTCTCACGAAGACCATCCCAATCGTCGAAGCGCCCCGATCGAACGGTATGTAACAATTGTCAATCGGAACAACTGTGTTAGGGCGTGCCTTCTAGAAGACTCGGTCTAACGGCCACCCATGCAATGACACTGGTGTATCCATGTGTGGTTTGTGAAAAGAACAGACATGCAATCACACTAGGTGGATCCATATGTGCTTTATGGAAGTAACACACATGCAATGACTCTAGCTGTGATTCATGAAAAGAACATACATGCAATGACACTGGTGGATCCATGTGTGGTTCATGAGAAGAACACACATCCAATCACACTGGTGGACTCTAGATATGGTTCATGAAAAGAACAGACATGCAATGACACTGGTAAATCCATATGTGGATTGTCTAGAGGAAGGGACATGCAATGACACTGGGTGTGTTTCATGAAAAGAACAGACATGCAATGACACTGGTGGATCAATGTGTGGTTTATGTAAGTAACAGACGTGCAATGACTCTAGCTGTGATTCATGAAAAGAACAGACATGCAATGACATTGGTGGATCCATCTGTGGTTCATGAGAAGAACACACATCCAATGACACAGGTGGATCCTAATGTGGTTCATGAAAAGAACAGACATGCAGTGACACCGGTGGATACTTATGTGGTTTGTCTAGAGTAACACACATGCAATGACACTAGGTGTGGTTCATGAAAAGAACAAACATGCAATTACTTATGTGGTTTGTTTAGAAGAACACACATGCAATGACACTAGGTATGGTTCATGAAAAGAATAGACATGGAATGCCACTGGTGGATCCATATGTGGTTTGTTTAGAAGAACACACATGCAATGACTCTAGTTGTGGTTCATGAAAAGACCACACATGGAATGACACTGGTGGATCCATGTGCGGTCTATGAAAAGAACAGACATGCATTCACACTGGGTGGATCCATTGTGTTGTTTGTTTAGAAGAACACACATGCAATGACTCTAGATGTGGATCCATGTGTGGTTCATGAAAAGAACAGACATGCAATAACACTGGTGGATCTATGTGTGGTTCATGAAAAGAACTGACATGCAATGACACTGGGTGTGGTTCATGAAAAGAACAGACATGCAATGACACTGGTGGATCCATGTGTGGTTTATGGAAGTAATAGACATGCAATGACTCTAGCTGTGATTCATGAAAATAATAGACATGCAATGACACTGGTGGATCCATGTGTGGTTCATTAGAAGAATACACATCCAATGACACTGGTGGATCCTTATGTGGTTCATGAAAAAGAACAGACATGCAGTGACATCGGTGGATCCTTATGTGGTTTATCTAGAGGACCACACATGCAATGACACTGGGTGTGGTTCATGAAAAGAACAGACATGCAATGACTTATGTGTTTTGTTTAGAAGTACACACATGCAATGCCACTGGGTGTGGTTCATGAAAAGAACAGACATGGAATGACACTGGTGGATCCTTATGTGGTTTGTTTAGAAGAACACACATGCAATGACTCTAGTTGTGGTTCATGAAAAAAACACACATACAATGACATTGGTGGATCCATGTGCGGTCTGTGAAAAGAACAGACATGCAATCACACCAGGTGCATCCATTGTGTGGTTTTTTAGAAGAACACACATGCAATTACTCTAGCTGTGGTTCATGAAAAGAACACACATGCAATGACACTGGTATATCCATGTGTGCTTCATGAAAAGAACAGACATGCAATAACACTGGTGGATCCATGTGTGGTTCATGAAAAGAACTGACATGCAATGACACTAGGTGTGGTTCATGAAAAGAACAGACATGCAATGACACTGGTGGATCCATGTGTCGTTTATGGAAGTAACAGACATGCAATGACTCTAGCTGTGATTCATGGAAAGAATAGACATGCAATGACACTAGTGGATCCATCTGTGGATTCATGAGAAGAACACACATCCAATGACACTGGTGGATCCTTATGTAGTTCATGAAAAGAACAGACATGCAGTGACACCGGTGGATCCTTATGTGGTTTGTCTAGAGGAACACACATGCAATGACACTGGGTGTGGTTCATGAAAAGAACAGACATGCAATGACTTATGTGGTTTGTTTAGAAGAACACACATGCAATAACACTGGTGGATCCTTATGTGGTTTGTGAGAAGATCAGACATGCAATGACACTGGCTGTGGTTCATGAGAAGAATTGACATGCAATGACTCTAACTGTGGTTCATGAAAAGAACAGACATGCAATGACACTAGGTGGATCCATGTGTGGTTCATGAAAAGAACAGACATGCAGTGACACCGGTGGATCCTTATGTGGTTTGTCTAGAGGACCACACATGCAATGACACTGCGTGTGGTTCATGAAAGGAACAGACATGCAATGACTTATGTGGTTTGTTTAGCAGAACACACATGCAATGATACTGGGTGTGGTTCATGAAAAGAATAGACATGCAATGACACTAGTGGATCCTTATGTGGTTTGTTTAGAAGAACACACATGTAATGACACTGGTGGATCCTTATGTGGTTTGTGAAAAGAACATACATGCAATGACACTAGTTGTGGTTCATGAGAAGAACACACATGCAATGACTCTACCTGTGGTTCATGAAAAGAACATACATGCAATGACACTGGTGGATCCATATGTGGTTTGTCTAGAGGAACACACATGCAATGACACTAGGTGTGGTTCATGAAAAGTACAGACATGCAATGACACTGGTGGATCCATGTGTGGTTTATGGAAGTAACATACATGCAATGACTCTAGCTGTGATTCATGAAAATAACAGACATGCAATGACACTCGTGGATCCATGTATGGTTTGTCTAGAGGAACACACATCCAATGACACTAGGTGTTGTTCATGAAAAGAACAGACATGCAATGACTTATGTGGTTTTTTTAGAAGAACACACATGTAATGACATTGGGTGTGGTTCATGAAAAGAACAGACATGCAATGACACTGGTGGATCCTTATGTGGTTTGTTTAGAAAAACACACATGCAATGACACTGGTGGATCCTTATGTGGTTTGTGAAAAGAACATACATGCAATGACACTGGGTGGATCCATGTGTGGTTCATGAGAACAACACACATGCATTGACACTGGTGATATGTGGTTTATGAAAAGAATAGACATGCAATGACTCTAACAATGGTTAATGAAAAGAGCAGACATGCAATCACGCAAGTGGATCCATGTGTGGTTTATGAGAAGAACACACATCCAGTGAACTCTAGTCGATCTATCTTGGCATAGTTTTATGTATTACACGATCTATTTCATTGTACAAGACATTTTTCATTTTTATACTACTCAGTTTTGACCTTGGTTTTATGTGGTACTACTTAGTTTTGCCCCCTCTCTCTATCTTTCGTAGAAGCCCAAACCTGTGCTCACCCTGTCTGCTATTCCCTGATTGGTTGTCACAGTTGTCACGCGGATCGTGTGCACCAACCGTTGATTCTGTGCGATCCAACGATGATCGTTGCACACGTCGTGGCACAGCGTGAGACAACACAGAAATCTCCCTCAGCGAGACTTCTACAGGAAGGAACACGATGACGTCCATGGAAAAAGTCGTCGAGCGGTCATGTCAAGTTTAATCATGTCTGAAAAGCCTACTACTGCTACTACAACACATACACAGGGCAACAAGGTCATCGAGTGCACGGTTGTCGACGGGACGCTGTAATTTATTGCCACTTGATTTTAATAAGACATATCCCATTTTTACTCAGAGCTCTCAATCTCACTTCCAACTAGGCCCTACCGCTAGTAACTTCCATGAGTCAAGGTCCCCCCTCGAGTAGATCTAATGTTGCTAGAAATTGGTTCCGCGCCACTTACATGCAGTGGAATCGAGGTCTGCCATGAGCGTTTTTTCAATGCAGATCTAAAGTGGAGATCGTGGCTGTTTCAAAGAAAAGGGAACCCAAAAAAGGGTGGAGATCATGGTAGCCCCCCACCCCTCACCCATGAAACGTGTCCACTCGAGGACTACGAACGGTCCGGTGTTTATAACCCCCCTCAACCTTCTTCTTCCATGAGCTCGTGTCATTTCCCCCAGTCTGTTTAGTCCCAAGACCCCAATCTACACCTACCGCCTGCGTCGAAGCTCCCTCGCTTGCACTACCTCCTTCCCTTGGTGCGCCATGAAGCGTACGCGTGGAGACGAGCCGGAGGTGAAGCCGGTTAAAGGCGCAGCAGCAGATGGCTCGGTCATCGCCAAGCAGGCGGAGGCGTCTTCTCCGGGCACGAACGCCGCTCGTCGCCACGCTGTCGAGGAGAATATAATTTTGCGGCCCGAAAGTTGGGGTGCCCAGGCAACGCGGTACCCGAGTTCCCTGATATCAGCCGCGATGACTACAGTTGGCGTGCCAAATACTCAGAGGGTCTTTTTCCGCACGAATTCAACTTTACGTTTCAATACAAAAAATCAGGCTAACGGCCGTCAAGTTCGGCCCCCTATCAGCTTTCGCCGTTATGTCACTGCCGTTGTCGCTGCCATGTAGGCTTGCAGCGTTAGCGCATGCATCCTTTACGCGTCTCCTTCTTCCTCTGGGGCGGCAATCTGTGGTCGTAGCCATGGCGTGGAGCTAGGACTTGGACAAACCTGCTCGGCCCATTCTCCTCCCCATCCCGAATCGGAGCTCGCCCTCACCATGACCGCACCATTGGCACGGCGCGGGGACATGAATTCATTCCCGGGTGAGATATGTCACCATGCTGACCATGCTCGGTCCTGTTGGCCTCCTCCATAATCCGAGCTTGCTGTCGCCGTGGTCGCACACGCACCAGCCACTATGCCTTCCTCTCCAAACCCCAAAGCCACATCCACCCAGTTCGGCACAATGCCAACAAGGTGAAAATGCATCAAGTTTTCTACTTGTGATTGTAGAAAAACATGTATGTACCGTGGCTGTAGCATACTCTAACAATGTACACATATATTGTTTACTAGATTTTCATTTGAAATTAGTAGCTCTGTGATGACGAACCATAGAGAACCGAATGACGATGACGACCATGTTCTGTACTTTGCATTGCATCAACAAGTGCTCGCTAACAAAGCAAGTTACCAAGAGAGTGGAGTTCATCAGCCATTGCCAAAAAATATGTGAACAAATCAATGAGCGATTCAATGCAAATAAGCGCAGAAAAGCTAGATCCATACCATCAATCATCAATAGGTGGCACATTCTAGTGATGCGTTCAAATGCGTACACGATGTATCATTTGCTTCAAGTGGTTGTTATCCTGAGAAAAAATGACTGGTATGCACATTACATTTGTATGGTCTATCCTGCAATTCTGTTGTTATGGGCGTGGAAAGAAAAGATGGGCTCCACTGAATATTACGCAGTTAGGCCTAACCTAGTCTTACACAAATAAGCACAGCTTAGTCTTTACACACATAAGCGTAACTAATGATAAAGATAAAGACAAATGGTTCATCGGATCTGCCAGTATGAGCACTAGGTCCCTGGAGCTGGTGGTATCGTCAGAACGAACCAGGATGCTACGTTTGGCCATCTTTCATTCTCCTTCAAATAGTACGACCCCACTGATGTGCCAATTGTAGGCCCCCTCCCCCCGACGTGGATTCGGCTCCAGGTCGGATCTAGAGTGTCAACATGATAGGCACGTGAGTGTGCAGCAAACACACAGTCTGTTATCAACACTGGAAGTGCTGGCACCTCAGCAACAAGACCAGCATGTTCTTCCTGGACTCCGGCAACAGCCTCAGCAGGTATTTCGTCAGCTTCACCAACAACAACATTAGCAAGTATTTCGTTAGCTTTAGCAGCAGCAGCATCACCAAGTATTTCGTCAGCTTCACTAGGAGCAGCAACAGCTAGTTCTTCGTCAGCTCCACCACCACCAACACCACCACCACCACTACCACCACCAGCAGCAGTAGCATCAGGGGCCAGGGCTGCCTGAGCAATTACAGGTTCAACAGCTCCAGGGGCTCCGACAAAGAAAGGGTAGTTGATCCAAAGAAACACAGACTGTCCCTTCAGATTGTTGACTCTGCTCAAAACTTGCTCTACTGGGTCTTCGGATGGGCATGAAGACCTCGAGAAAACGTGACACCGCAGCGATGGGTATGAAGAAAGTTGTGTCCCCATATGTTCTATTGTATCACCAACGATGTTTAGTGCTCCCCTAATATGAATCCACAAGAGTTCATCATCATGTTCCGTGTTGTCTCCGAGAGGTGCCAGGAACCAGCGCCGTGTCCCAAGTTTAGCATCTGCTACTACATCTTCGATGACCAGAGCTGGAATGATGCGTGGGGCTGCGTGGGTACCTGCGTGTTACTAACAGTCAGTAAGCAGAATTTTGAATGGGATTTTACATGCTATATGACACCATCACTCACCCCAAATGGACGGCTCCCAAACACGCACGTCGCCGCTAGGTTTAGTGACCGCATAAATGTATTGCGGTCTGTATGAAGAGTAGCCGTAGGTGAAGACAGCGTCGACATACTTCTCTGGCCGCAGGAAGTCGTCGCGCAAGACTGTCCATTCCTTGTCTTCTGGACATCTAATGAATGTGATTGCCTTGTCGAACACCGCTAAGAGGTCATACTCCCAGTTCTTCCACGCCCCCTCCCGCGGTCTATGTGGGAGTTGTACCTTCACGAGGCCAAGTTCTGCCATGTTGAACCTATAAGCGAATTCAGAAATGGGCGGCGGCCACCCGCTGTTGAATGCAGTAATGCCGACACCCTTCAAACATGGCACTGCAAGTCTCACCGATCTGTAGCCATTTTTTAGAGTCCAAGTACTGCCATCCTGTGATAAAAGGACCAGCCACTCGCCGTTGTCACCCACCTAGTTCTGGTCATCTTCCATTTTCGTCTCTTCTTCTTCCTTGGTATTCACCACTACTGATTCGGACCACTTATCCAGCAGCATCAGTTTTGCATGAATATTTTGCAGAGTTTGTTGTCAGTTGGTACAATAAACTAGCATGGATTCCATTGCAGATACAATTTGACAAATGGGCCTTCAGATTAAAGTACACAAAATATCGCCTAAATACGAGTGTCTCCTCCGATATCGCCTAAATTGTGCCTGTGTTACTACGAAGATACTCCATATATGGAGTAGTAGTAGAGCCCCCAGAACAAACTCTTGACGATGATCATAATTAAACAGCTCGGGGCATAACAGCCTTAAATCGTCTAATTTGTTTGTTTTTATTTTAGGAAACAGAATATCACCTAGCAGGCATTCCATTGCAAAATCGAAATTGACAACTCGTCTATCACCTAAAGTAAGACTGTGTCACTACGAAAATACCAGAATATTAGGTACGAGCAGAGCTTCCGCTGTACAGAATAGTCTTAAATGGTTTGATTTGTTCAAACCGCGCGTGCACACAACACGTTCGACGAAAGGAACATAGGATTCCGATGAGAGTTCAGTACATATGAATCGACGATATGACTGAACGAATAAGCTAGATACTGGAACTTACGTGGCCATCGCGATCGTCTGGCCATTTGTTGTTATCGGGGTAAAGAAGGCATGGCGTGCCAAACGGTTGTTTGTCCATGTTCCGCATCGTCACGCGGTAGCCAGGGATGCATCGAGCGAGGCGGCCGACTGAGATGATGTCCAACTACGAGGCGATCATGTGCACGTTCACGGCGTTGAGGTTCGCCCATCCCCAATCCTCACGGTAGCGGTCGCCCTGGCCATCCGTGTCATCATCGCATGCCTTTCGCTTCAGCCTGCTGCTACCCCAAGCTCTACCCATAGCGGCAAATGGAGTCTGGAATCCAGTAGATTAATGGACGTGTTGTGATAAGGAGGCAGATGGATTCGAGAGGGGGTGGAATCAGGGATGGGGGCAGTTGTTCGAGTGGGGAGCGAATTTGTAAGGAACCGCCGCCGCCACCGGTTCTCGTCCGCGTGGATGAAAAGAAGGGGGGCGTAATTATTAAGGGCAGGCACCAGAACTGTCTAGAGGAAGTGAAAAAATAAATCGTAAAAGGGAAATGTGTGGCCCGCCTATCAGTGAGTGCAGGTTGGCACGCGCAAATGTGCCTACGTTTGAATTGATTCCACCGCATGCAAGTGGCGCAGAACAAATTTTAGGAAGTGCTAGCTTCGACGTGTACACCTTCACCCTACTACGATCGGTCATGCACCATTCCAGATATTGGTAAGGGCGGTTTCAATCTTTCACTTCTTCGTCTCATTTCCTCCTCCACAGCCTCATCGTCTTTCTCCTCCACGGCCTCATCCATTTCCTCCACCACCGCATCACCCTCTTCCTCCATATCCTTTCCCTCTTGCCTATAGTCATGGATGCTCTGGACGTCCGAAACGATGGCAGGCAAGAAACTGCGCACTTCTACATCGAAGTACTTGGCGAGAATAAGATCGATGTCGTCTACACCACCGACCCTTGGACGGTGAGGAACACTCTAAATAATTACACGAGTTGGCTACAGTTCGAAGAAAACAGGTTCGCAGGTCTCGACCTCGAGTACAGCCGCGATCACCGTAGGATTGCCGTGGTGCAACTCTCCATGAAGGGGCATGTCCTCGTATACCAGCCTTTTTGCGAGAAGGGGGCTGACGGGATCTGGTAGAATTTTCTGTCTTTTTGTTCCTAAACCGTCTGTTTGCAAAAGTTATTGCTATATTATTTGTCTGAATTCATTTTCATACAGGTGGGGCGAAAGCATTAGGGATCTGTTTCATGACTTTCTCGTGAACCAGCACATAACATTTACTAGTGTTGACATCACGAATGACAGTAAACTGCTTGAAAGCCCGACTGTCAACATTAGAATCCCAAAGGAGTGCAGAGTGGACATCCAGGAAATTTACTGGATCCCAGGGACAAAGGGCGGCAAGACCGGGATGGCCGTTCTTGCCTCCGAACTCATAGACCCGTGGTACGCTGACATGAAGGACAGATTGCCGAGGTGTTCGTGGAGGCGTTTAGGGCACGATTACTAGGAGGATAAGCCACTTTCTGAACCTAATCTAAAGTACGCTGCAATTGTCGGGTATGTTAGCCACGAGCTGTACCGCCAGATTGTAAAATCTCATTCCAGGCATCGCATCATTGAACCACCACCAAGGCAGGTTGTTTGTCCCAGATGCCGGAGTGTAGATGAATCTAAAAACCGGGGAAAGCGACCGAAGACATCCTGGGATCGGTTGCCTTCTCCAACAGGCTGGGATATAGACTATTAGTGCATGATTGTTGTGTTTATGAAAACATGTTATTTCATAAGTACACTATGTGAGCAATTACGAACTACTGTGTATTACCTTTGTCAAACTATAATCTGGTTTATGATTGTATCCTTCTCTATAATCTGGGTTTGGTTATGACTTATGACTATATCACAGCTTATGCATGTCAGTCCTAGATTCTGCCGCATGCAAATGGCACAGATAGAATTTGTAAGAATGAATGTTGAGCATACAAAAGGGGGAATGTAATTCATACAGGTTAAGTAGCTAATAGCACAGGGATCATACGAGCTTGGTTCTTACACACAGAATGCTTAGAAAATACATGCAAGATAAAATATAGGCGAGATAAAACTAGGAACGAAATGCGAAAACTAGTAGTGGTAAACAGCACACTCACCCACCTGCAGGATCCTGTTGAGCATCTCGTAGCAGACATACGCGTCCCTGGCTGCGTACTTGATCGCATCGTAATCTAGGTACCTCCACTCCCATCGCTCGTGCAGGTGCTTTGGAAA
Organism: Avena eriantha; assembly: GCA_910589775.1. NCBI lineage: Eukaryota > Viridiplantae > Streptophyta > Magnoliopsida > Poales > Poaceae > Avena > Avena eriantha. Next base: position 536,840,354 of record OU342743.1, on the reverse strand, counting down.
CACGATTTTCATGCCGGCGTACTCGCGGTCGATGATGTCGGAAGCGAGTCTAGCCATGCCGGCTTTCCCCGTACCTCCATCCAGGTACCTCCACAAACGTTGGAGATCGATGTGATTAACGACATGAACGAGGAGATCCCGTTCTAGCTTCGGAGTGTCGTTCTTGATGCCGACGCTGGCGAAGTAGATCTCCCTCCTATGTAGGAACTCACGAAGCTCCGGGCATACAGATTTGGCCCTACATATGTGATATAGTAGGCAGTGGTTGAGCATGGACAGCTACAAAAGCGCCGTCCTCTTCCTATCTCTGGTATACTCGAGGTCAAGGCCGACGATCTTGTACTTGTCCATCGGCTCCTGTAGCCACCGCTCGTACATTGCGATGACCTTGGCCACCTCCACTGACGCATTTGTGTGGACGACCGTCAGCTTGGTCGTGCCATGGGTGGTGGTGGTGTACTCATCGGTGTAGTCACTCCCGTCGCTGAACACGCCGTACTTTGCATCCATGGCAGCAGCTAATGCGGCGGTGGTGGCCTAGGGTTGGTAGCGGTGGTTGGGACTAGGCGTGGAGGTGGAGTGATCTATTGCGGTGGTATGGCCAGGCGGAGGCGGTGCCTGCGGTAGCGTTGATGGTTCTTGCGGTGGCGGCGCCGGCGGAAGGAATGAGTTGGGGATTTTTGCACAGTGATGTGCTGAGGAGACGGAAGGCGACTCTTAAATTCTGTTTACCAATATTCTGGTCATACCCATGCGGAAGCAAGTTTGATCAGGCGAGCACCGATGGTTTCCAATCCTAGCGATTAAATTCGGCGTCCGTCTCGGTAGGCGATGGGACGGGTGTGCGATGTGGCTTTGGCGTGGCAGAGACCGGTCACGTAGGCCACCATCCCGTTGCCGATCCGCAGCGGGTACGCGGTGCTGACACGACGTAACGTGACATGACAAAAGGAAGTGTACAGTTATTATTAATTCCTAACAAGTTTAAGAAGTGTAAGCATAGACATGGACGTAGCATCCCTGCACCCCGGTGCATCCGCCCAGCCGAGCATGCCTGCCGATTGCGCAAAGCTTGTCCCGAATTTGCCAAAATGAAGCTCGTTTGCCCATGCTTCTATAAGTTTCTCTGTAGGCCACTTGTGTAAGCATGCACGATCAAGAAACTTTGCAACACACGTGTCGGTGGAAAAGCATTAGGTTTCAACGCACCACATAGTTTAGGGATTTAGAATAGGTACATTGTGGAGCTCTAGCCAAATTGCATGGTAAAGCCAAATTCAACTTTTTGTCAGATTTAGCTATAGCAACATTGTGTCTCGTTTGTCCTCACTTTTGCCCTCCTGATATTCCGAAGCCCTCACATGCGCTCGGAGGGGGTGTCGTCTGGTCAAAGGCTTGGCTGTTACGTGCGCCATAACGCCTAAAGTGGAAGTTTTTTTTGTTATTTGGCCTTTTTAAGAGCGCCTTTTCCCCTCTCTCTCTAATAGTTGTGTTTTTTTGCCCAAAAAGGTAGGGAATCTAGAGCAGCTTCTCTCTTCATTCGTTGTTCCTTTTGTGATCATTTTTTCCCAATCTGGTAGCAAATCTATAGCAGCAAAACAAACAAGACAAAATAAATTCAGTAAACAGAGCAGATGTAGATAAAGCAGCTAATATAGGTTATATAGTACGGTACTTAATGAGGTTCGACAATTAGGCTGCTTAGCAGCAGCAGCAGCGGACTGCTTCAACACAGACAAGACAAAATAAGCTGCTTTACAGTAGCAGCAGCTTCAGCTGATCAGTGGCCCCTCGTGGCCTCTGCCGGGAGGGCATCCGCCTCCTCCCTCTGACGCCTCCTCCACTTCTTGCTGCCCAGCCCCTTGACCTTGGGCACCTTTGGTCTGATCGAGGGCATGCGACCCTCTTTGATATCCACCTTCTGGAGGTTGCGGAGGTGAAGACCGAGCGCCTGGTGCTTGGCCCTGAAGCCGTGGACGTTCACGGACTCGCCGCAGGTCCTCACGTCCTCAGCATGCTTCACAAGGGAGTTGAAGTCCGTGCCACAGAGCCTCCTGGTGGGGCAGAAGGGGCACCTGTACACGTCGCCAGCGAAGAAGTTGTTGTACTGACCGGACTTTAGCCTCCTCAGCACATGACGAGTCTTGGTGTCCTGCGACTTGTCGTTTCTGCGGAGGTCGCTGCTATCCTCCTGTTGGAAAAAACAGTAGAGTGAAATAAGGACATGATTGAGATACTTTGTTTATCGGGATTGATTTTTTGCATAAATTAACCGAATGAGATCTCCCGATTATTCCGCAAATCTCAAACCAAATCGAATATTGATCCCAACTACGAACAAGGGGATTCATCGAAAATCGAGATCTAACACAATAGGATTAGCTACTGTAAAAGATAAGAACAGCCAAGCCCTAATAACATATGATCTAGCATCCAACGATGGGAACGGGGGAAGAACAAGGGAAGGGGACAAAACCCTGGTTACCTCACACCACGGGTCGGTGATGCTGGTGTCGTAGGGGTTCTCCGGCCTTATGTAGGCAACCTCCTCGTAGGGGTCCCAGCCGAGCGGGATCTGTCCGAGACCGGCGAGGGCCTCCTCCCCGGCGGCTAAGACGGATGCGGGGACGGGGACGGGGGCTCCTCGCTGGCGCCCTTGGAGGCGCTGATGGCCACCGCGCCGATCTTCTCCATCACCGGCGTGGTTGGGGTTTTGTTGGGCGTTTGCAGAAGGTGATGGGACAGTGGAGACAGTTGAGTGAGCGAGTGCGTGATGAGTGGGAGTGGGGAGGCCTCTATTAAAGGAGAAGGGAAGCGGCGTTTTGTTGCACTACCGTGCACCGCGTACGCTAATGCACCATGCACGGCCACACGTGTCCGCTACCGCCCCGTGCACCGCACACGCGTACCGTGAGTCACGTTTTTTCCCTCGTGTCTAACCATGGCGATTCAGTTGTACTCAGTTTTGCCCACCAACCGTTGATCCTCTGTGATCTAGCGGATAGGATAACCCTTATATTTGTCGGGGGCACCCCTCTATCCATGCAAAATAATGAGTATGCCACCGGAACTGTAAGAACATAAACAAATGAACTTGAATATAGTTTGAAGGGTACGAAAATAGAAATCCCCATAGTTTAGGGGTCTAGATACGGTAAGAGAAATAAATATTATTAGTGGCCGGGCCAGCACAGTGCCGGGGTTGGTCGGCTAGAAGTTGCTGATTCCTAAGTAAGGGGACACTAGGCCGGTCTTGACATACTCCCTCAGGAACTTGCCATAAGCAGCGTGCTTAGCCTTGGTCGCCGACTTGTGTTTACTAGCCGAGCTTTTTACCGATCTCAACCACATGCGGAATCAAGCTGGCAATCCTCAGGTTGACTCCTTTCTTACAGAAAGGGAACCTGAGCTCCCCAAGTCGAGTGCGGAAAGGGATTATCCCGCTCTTGAGCTTCTTCATGACATGGCGGCTCTTGTTGTCCCTGGTCTCCTTGTCAGAGTCCATCTCACTTGAATACACATCTAATGTATGGAATACAAACCGAAATGAGCAAAATAATAAATATATATTCCTTCCACCATTCCAAGTTAATTTCGATGCAATAACATGTCTATACAGGTTTAGCAGTTCATTACGGCCATCTCCCCAGCTCGCTCCTAAATTAATGTGGTTTGTGTTCTTGGTAACTTATTAATAAATAAATAATGTGGATTCATTCAGAACATACTAGATCTCTCCATGTACCGGTTCGTATGTTGCATCTAATCATTAGGACTAGATTTTTTATGATGCCTGTATAGATTAAGCTCGAGCAGAAAATATGAAACATGTAGAAATAGATGTACCTCCGGGTACACGAGCGGAGCGTGTTCATCGAACTCCACGCCCTCATCGGCGCCTCTAAAGTCGTCAGCACCAGCGTGCACATGGTCCCCCAAGGGGTTGAACTGCACGTCCTCCTCGGCATGTGTTGCGTGATGCTCCTCTAGATCTGCTGTGTGAAGCACCACCTCGTTGGATCACACAGGATCAATGGTTTCTGCGCACGATCCGCGTGTCAACTGTGATAACCAATCAGGGCGTAGCAGACAGAGTGGGCACATGTTTGGGCTACTACGAAAGAGAGAGAGAGGGGGGAGGGGGCAAAGCTGAGTAGTATAAAAATGGAAAGTGGGTGTCTTTTACAATGAAATGCATCGTGCAATACATCAAATTATGCCAAGATAGATCCACTAGAGTTCATTGCATGTGTGTTCTTTCCACAAACCACATATGTATCCACAAGAGTTATTGCATGTGTGTTCTTTTCCATAAACCACTTATGGATCCACTAGAGTCATTGCATGTGTGTTATTTCCACAAACCACACATGGATCAACCACTAGAGTCATTGCATGTGTGTTCTTTTCACAAACCACACATGGATCAACCAGTGTTCACTACTTGTGTGTTCTTTCCACAAACCACTTATGGATCAATCAGTGGTCATTGCATGTGTGTTCTTTTCCACAAACCAAATATGGATCCATATGTGTTCTTAAACTAAAACCAGCATTAGATTCATTGCATGTGTGTTATTTCCACAAACCACACATGGATCAACCACTATAGTCATTGCATGTGTGTTCTTTCCACAAACCACACATGGATCAACCAGTGGTCATTGCATGTGTGTTCTTTTCCACAAACCACACATGGATCAAGCAATGTCATTGCATGTGTGTTCTTTCCACAAACTAGATATGGATCAACCAGTGGTCATTGCATGTGTGTTCTTTTCACAAACCACATGTGAACCCACTAGAGTCATTGCATGTGTGTTCTTATACTAAAACCAACACTAGAGTCATTGCATGTGTGTTCTTTTCACAAACCACACATGGATCCACCACTGTCAGTGCATGTGTGTTCTTTCCACAAACCACACATGGATCAACCAGTGGTCATTGCATGTGTGTTCTTTTCCACAAACCACATATGGATCAACCAATGGTCATTGCATGTGTGTTCTTTCCACAAACCACATATGGATCAACTAGAGTCATTGCATGTGTGTTCTTTTCACAAACCACACATGGATCCACCACTGTCAGTGCATGTGTGTTCTTTCCACAAACCACACATGGATCAACCAGTGGTCATTGCATGTGTGTTCTTTTCCACAAACCACATATGGATCAACCAATGGTCATTGCATGTGTGTTCTTTCCACAAACCACATATGGATCAACTAGAGTCATTGCATGTGTGTTCTTTCCCCAAACCACATATGGATCCATTTGAGTAATTGCATGTTTGTTCTTATACTAAAACAACAAACCAGCACTAGAGTCATTGCATGTGTGTTATTTTCCACAAACCACACATGGATCCACTAGACTCATTGCATGTGTTTTCTTTTCCACAAACAACTTATGGATCAACCAGTGGTCATTACATGTGTGTTCTTTTCACAAACCACATGTGGACCCACTAGAGTAATTGTATGTGTGTTCTTATACTAAAACTAGCACTAGAGTCATTGCATGTGTGTTCTTTCCACAAACCACATATGGATCAACCAGTGGTCATTGCATCTGTGTTCTTTTCCAGAAACCACATATGGATCAACCAGTGGTCATTGCATGTGTGTTCTTTCCACAAACCACATATGGATCAACCAATGGTCATTGCATGTGTGTCTTTTTCACAAACCACATGTGAACCCACTAGAGTCATTCCATGTGTGTTCTTATACTAAAACCAACACTAGAGTCATTACATGTGTGTTCTTTTCACAAACCACACATGGATCCACCACTGCCATTGCATGTGTGTTCTTTCCATAAACCACACATGGATCAACCAGTGGTCATTGCATGTGTGTTCTTTCCACAAACCACATATGGATCAACGAGTGGTCATTGCATGTGTGTTCTTTTCAGAAACCACATGTGAACCCAGTAGAGTCATTGCGTGTGTGTTCTTATACTAAAACCAACACTAGATACATTGGATGTGTGTTCTTTTCACAAACCACACATGGATCCACCACTTTCATTGCATGTGTGTTCTTTCCACAAACCACACATGGACCAACCAGTGGTCATTGCATGTGTGTTCTTTTCCACAAACCACATATGGATCAACCAGTGGTCATTGCATGTGTGTTCTTTCCACAAACCACATATGGATCAACCATAGTCATTGCATGTGTGTTCTTTCCACAAACCACATATGGATCCATTTGAGTAATTGCATGTTTGTTCTTATACTAAAACCACAAGCCAGCACTAGAGTTATTGCATGTATGTTCTTTTCCACAAACCACACATGGATCCACTAGACTCATTGTATGTGTGTTCTTTTCCACAAACAACTTATGGATCAACAAGTGGTCATTGCATGTGTGTTCTTTTCACAAACCACATGTGGACCCACTAGAGTCCTTGTATGTGTGTTCTTATACTAAAACTAGCACTAGAGTCATTGAAGGGAATAGGCCCGAGAGGCAATAATAAAGTGGTTATTATCTTATTCCATGTTTATGATAAATGTTTATTTTGCATGCTATAATTGTATTAATTGGAAACGTTAATGCATGTGTGTTTAATAAACAAAATACAAAGTTCCTAGTAATGCCCCTCATATAAACTAGCTCGGTGATTAACAAGATGATCAAGGTTTCCTGATCATGGACATTGGATGTTGTTAATAACGAGGTCACAACATTGGTGGAATGATGTGATGAACATTCATCTGAAGTATAGCATTACGATCAAAGTCATTATGTTTGTATTGCTATAACATCATACGAAGTAGTCTTAGTCCTTAGACCATGAGATCATGTTAATTGCTAACACCAGAAGAGTATCTTGATAACACCAAACGTCACACCGTAACAGGGTGACTATAAAGGTGGGTTCAGTACTACGAAGGTGTTATGTTGAGGCTCGTGGATCAAGAGTGGAATTTTTCAACCCCCATGACGGATAGATATACTCTGGGCCCTCTCGGTGATATCACATTAAGATAGCTTGCAAGCAAGTGATGAGATCACTAGAATGTTATATCATGGGAACGAGAAAAGAGTGCATGTCGGTAACGAGATCAAACTAGGTATTTGGATACCAATGATCGAATCTCGGACATGTATTATGTCATGAGACAAAGGGATTTAGTTACTAGCGTTAAAGGTTCTCACGATCACAGAAGTCATCGTTGAATGTGTAGGAGTCAGTATGGATCTCCAGGTCCCGCTTCTGATTATTGATCTGAGAGGGGTCTCGATCATGTCTGCATTATTCGTAAACCATAGGGTGACACACTTAAGGGATAATGACACCATTTGGAGCAAATATGTTTCAGATAAAGATTTAAGAAAGCGCTGGAATTATTTCAATAGACACCGAAAGTGTTTCGGGTGAAATTGCTGAAATTGGTTATGCATGTAATATTGAAATGTTGCAGGGGTTTTATGTGAATGTTTGTTAATTAAAGTAATTAACAAAATTCTGAATAAAATTAATAAAAGAGTTTTATTAAATGAGAGAGCATTAAATTTGGAGAAATTTAATGCATTTAAAGTTGAGACTTTAAAGGAGAATGTGAAGGGGCATTTAAATGTGGAGGGGGTTACCACCACATGAATGGGGGAGGTGAAGGGACACCCTCCATGGGTGCCGGCCATGGGAGGGGTACCCTCCCTTTATCCTATAAAAGGCCCCCCTCTCACACCTTCATACTCACACCTCCTCGTGAAGGATCTCTCTCCCTCTCTTGTTATTCCCCATGGTCTTGGATTAGCGAGATACATGTTCCCGGTGGCCTTATCTGGAAAGGAGTTGCTGCTTCCGCTGCTTTGCTGGAGCGAGGGACGGAGGTTGTCGGGTACCGGACGTGTGTGCAATCACGGATGCACCGCTGCTTGGCGGTGCTGGACTTGGTGGTGCTGGACTTGCTGGAGGTGGATCTGATGGACGTGCTATAGCCAGACCTGCTGGACTTCATCACGATCTTGATATCGGCAAGTGTACGACTACATCATCCACGAGTTCCAACTCGTTAACAAAGCTTTTTGTCTTCAAGGGTAAGTTCTCTATGGATGTATATCCACCCGTTGCTTGTATTTAGTAGATAGATCTTGGCGTATAGTTCCCATCGTAGCAATTTTTTGTTTTCTATGCTACGAACCCAACAGTAGTATCAGAACCAGATCTATGCGTAGGTGCTTTGCACGAGTAGTACACATATGTTTATATGTGGGCGATCATGATCATGTTATTGCTCCTTTCATGTATTTTGGATACTGGTGGCATAGTGGGATGAAGCGGCCCGGACCAACCTTACATGTCATCGTACATGAGATCGGTTCCATGACTGACATGCAACTAGTTTTGCATAAGTGGCTGGCGGGTGCCTGTCTCTCCTACTATAGTCAATATCTGATTTACAACGAGTTGCTAATAACTTGGTTATCCTCGTTGTGGTTCCATGTTCGTAGGTAAGACCGGTTCTATCTCCGAAAGCCCTAAGCCACGTAAAACATGCAATTGATAAATTAGAGGCGTCTAGTTTAGATCGTTGTTGGGCTAGTGTCATGATATGGTAATGTTGTAAGTTGATGTATAGTTGATACTCTTACAACACACCTAACGTGTAAGTTCCATAGACCTTGGCCTTACACACAAAGGAATGATAGAGATCATACCACGATGCATATGATGGTGATCAAATGCATGGACCATATCATTCCACTTTACACATATGATGTTCGCATCTTATATTGCTTGTTTAGCGTTTTAGTAGCATTATAAGATGATCCATCATTTAAATATCAAGATAAAAATGTGTTCTTCCTTAAGTATGCACCGTTGTATGGATCGTGTTTCGAGACATCACGTGATGATCGGGTGTACTCGACTCAACGCTTTCATACAACGGGTGTAAGACAGTTTTACACAAGCGAGTACTAAGGTTCTTACTTGGCGAGCCTAGCATGTACAGACATGGCCTCGGAACACGGACCAAAAGATTAAGCATGAGTCATATAGTTGATATGATGCCCATATAGATGCTCGCCTTTGAAGCTACACCGACTCACGTGATGATCGGACTTGGTGTAGTGGATTTGGTTCATGTAATCACCAAAAAGGCACGAGGGGTGTCGTTTTTGAGTGGGAGTTCATTTCTAATTTGGATTAGTCGAACCATAATTTTCATAAACTAAATCAAAGTGAATTTGCATAATTTGTTGTAATCATTGGCATCTGTTTACTACCTTATGCTTAGTTTTAATTGAGATAATAGAACTATAGAATTCTGGATATTTACTTTACGAACTGGTATCGTATTGTTTTGAATGTCAATTTAAAGTTTATAAGTCCTATTGCAAACTTCCAGCAAACTCTATTTACTCCATGAAGTTTAATAAGTAGTATTAAATCAAGAGTAAGAATTCCAATGTTAGTATCTAAAGTATCATGTTTGCCTCCATGATTGTTGATATTCAAAAGTTGTTTTAATATCAAGATTATATAGGAGCTGAAAATTGTTTCAGAAACCATCATGTGTGAAAGATATTGTGATATCTGAAACAATGTTTTTGGTTGCATTATGATAGAGTATAATTTAGCAAAATATATGTTCTCATATTATGAGAATTTGTGAAGGATGGAGATGCTAGGCATCTGGATCTCCCAAAAAGGTTTTTGGGAACTAACATTATACTCGTGATTCTTCCTTACAGGCTATAGTAGCTTGATCATGAAAGTTGTCATGATAAGGATGAATAGAAGATGTAAGTAAAATGTTTACTACACTAATAGATTACTAAAGAATGGATTTTTGAAAGAATACCAAACATTTGATGATGGTGATCCACTTCAAAGTGAATGTCCAAAGGTATTAGTATTTGACTCGATACGTGTTGTACTATGTGTCATGTGAATGACACCACTATTGATGTTGATAGATTCTTTTAAAAGGGAAAGGAATTGCTGAAAGAGAATCTATGAAATATTTGGCAGAAAACAAAAAGTTGGAAATGTCCAGCTTAGGTATATAGAAGATACACATGTTATGGTTGTATTCCTTGCTTGTTAAACAATGTGGTTATTAGGTATTGGATACCGGTATTGGATACCGAATTGGTTGGTATGAAGTGTCATACAGGACAACGCAATTCATGAACTGCAATGGCCTTAGTAACTAGCAAGAGAATAAGTGATGATGTTCATCGAAAACAAATAAAGTGTTATTGTGTTTTTTCGTTGTCATCAAACCTAACCTTCAAGATTTGTTTTAATAATTGTTATTTTGTTCCGGTATTATGAGAACAATGGTTGTTCAAATAATTACCGTATTCCATAAACGATGGATGAACTTTTACAAGTCTGGTGGGAGAAATCACATCCATAAACACTATTGCTAAAATGTCGCAAGACAAATGATTGAAAGATCACTTATGAAGTGACATCGCTGTTTTAAATTATATTGGAAAGAAAACATGAAGAAACTCCATGTCGATGGAATTTTGGAGTCTTTGATTTTGATCAATTGACGCTTCTAAAACTTTCCTCGAGATAATTGAAACTCTGTCTATAGGCCAAAGAGGAACGGATGACTAACTTATTGGATATTATACATATTTATGTATATAGTCCATTATGTGTAGCCATATGCGATGGATCTTTTTGCTTCATATGCTTTCTCCAAAAATTTGAGTGAATATATCTATATATTTACTTAATAAGGAAGAAGTATGAAACATTTGAAAATTGTTCAAAGACTTTCAAGATGAAGTGGAAAATCATTGTAACAAGAAAATAAAGAGTTTATGATTCGATCATAAAGGAAGATATTTGAGTTACATGTTTAGCAAAAATCACCTAAGATTTGACAAATTGTTCCATGATTTGTGTTTCCCAATAAACCATAGGAGTATGGCATATTCGAGAGATGAAATAAAACCATGTTTGACATGGTAAGATCAAAGGTGTCATTTATAAAACTGCCATTATGTTTTAAGGATTGAAGCTTTAGAGACTACCGCTTTTACACAGAAAAGAGCACCATCATGATCCGTTGAAATGACACCATATAAGTTATGGTTTGGGATAAAACCCGAATTGTCTTTTCTTAAATTTTGGTATGCATAAGTAAAATATTTACAACCAAAGTCGGATAAGCACGTCTTTGTAGGTTATCCCATATAATTTGTTGGAAATTTCTCCATAACACTGAGGACAAAAGAGTTTGTTACTTGGAACGTCAAGTTTCTTGAGAAGGAATTTTTCATGAAAATTTAAGTGGGAGGACAATAGAACTTTGATAAGGTTGTTGAACCTTAGCTATATGTGCTAAGTAGCGCAGCGCCGGAAAGTGTCCTGGTGGCGGCCACAATGCTCATGGCTCCCGTGATTACAAAGGTTGTAATCTTGGAGATTAGAGTTCAGATTGAACCGTGTGGGTCGGTAAGAATCAAATAGTGATATTTGATAAAAAAGTCGTTATTGTTTTGACAATGATGAACCGACTGCATGCAAAGAAGCGATGATGGGCCCTGACTCCATAAAATGACTAGAAGTTATAGAATCGGTAAAGGGATGCTTTGATGGCTGCGAGTGACTCGATGAACCCGAGACGTTAGGTCTCGTCGAGCTCATCTGTTCAGCCTCTGGCTAGAGCGTCTAAGCTTCTTACGGTGGGCCCCAGTTGGAAGTGAGATTGAGAGCCGCTGCGTAAAAAATGGGATGTGTCTAATAAAAATCAAGTGGCAATAAACAGCAGCTGTCCATCGACGACCGTGCACTCGATGACGCATGTGTTGTGGCGTAGTAGTATCAGTAGTAGGCTTTTTAGACTTTATTAACCGTGACATGACCGCTTGACAACTTTTTCCATGGACGGCATCATGTTCCTTCTTGTAGAGGGAGACGTCAAGATGGGGCCTCGTCAAGATGGTAGCTCGTTAACTGGCAGTTTGAAAGAGTACCATTTTCCTCTCTCGCTAAACATATATGTTTCATTTTTCCCAAATTGGTAGCAAATCTAGAGAAGATTCTCTCTTCGATAATTCGTTCCCTTTTGGACCTCTTTTTGCCTCCAATCAGGTAGAAAATCTAAAGCAGCAAATCACACCAGGCAGAATACATTCATTCAGAAAACAAAACAAATCTAGATATAGTTGTGCGCAGCTAAATGGGATATAGCGATAGAAAGTAGTAGGTTGCTTAACGGGGTTTGATGCATTCAGCCAGAAATAGGATGCAAGCAAAATATAGAAAATCAAAAGAAGATGCTTAGCAGTAGCAGAAGTGGCAGATGTAGATACATTCAAGGAGACATCCAACCCGTTCATTCGCCAGCGCCTCCATCTCCCTCTGGCACCTCCGCCACTTCTTGATACCCAGTCGCTTGATCTTGGGGGCCTTGGGCCTGATTGGGGGCATGCGACCCTCTTTGATGGCCACCCGCTGGAGGTTTTGGAGGTGAATGCCGAGAGCCCGGTGTTCAGCGATGTAGGCGTTGATGTTCATGATCTCG